>JAOEHY010020025.1:0-33259 GCA_025447955.1 Psilopsiagon aurifrons
TTTTTTATTTAAAAAAAAAAAAAAAAAAAAAAAAAAAAAAAAAAAAAAACAACCCACAAAACAAAAAAACCATAAAATCACATAAAAAGTTGAAAATAGTCTTCTTTCGCCCCTGTTTAGTTAAATAGCAAAGAAAACTTCCAAATTGGAGCACTTAAACAGCAGGTTTTGATACTTGCAAAAGGAACACTGAAATCTGCGACAAATTACATAAGCTTCTGAACTATTACATCGGTATCTTCACATATTTTATTCTATGGATCTACATGGATTCAAACACAACACAGAACTGTCTATAAGTGGCTATTTTATATCTGACGTATTTTCAATTGCCCAGAACCAATGATACATTCTATTATGCTTGGGGATGCTTTAACGAGCAAGGAAACTTGGTCTTTTTCAGTCCATGACTCTTAAAAAGATTGCGGGCTTACTTGTAAGTAGGAAGGAATGGTAAAAACTTAACTTATGACCCAGTTAGTGACCTTAAAGCCATGTAGGCTTTATACATCCCCCCTGTAAACACAGCCAGGGATTTTTTGCTTAAATTCCTTCTTCTATTTCTGCATCTCAAGTGAAAATTCAAGCAGTGGTTCCTCCCACAGTTCTTCAGTAACCAAAATGCACCGAAAAGGAGTAAGAACAGCAACTATGGAACACTATATTATCTGAAACCAAAAAGAGAACTGAGACTTCATTCTTCTATTCTAATTATATCAATCAGTTTGTGCTTCCTTCATACTTGCTTGCTCATTACTTTGTCTTGTATTTTTGCTGCCAGATCAGAGTGCTTACCTTCTTCTTGTTTCAGTACAGAAAGCCATTGAGAAGCATCCTTCTACAGCTGGAAAGAAGTGTGAAATACTGTTTATTCATATGCCAGAAAGTGAACATGGAGCATTCTCCTTAAAACTTGCAACAGGGTTTTCTGACTTCTGAGGCACGGTAAGAATAGGCTGCAATACATGTTAAAGCCAGCATGGAAAAACACAGGAGAACAAATGCGGCACCTCTTACTATAGTAAGTCTTCAAATTAATAGAGTATGTATCATTATTGTTTATGATAAATAATGTGATTTTTTTTAAAGCTTTTTAGGTTTAGTTTTTTTATTAAACACTACCTTAGAATTTTCAATTCGTCATACAGTTTGTGTTCGGATCAGAGGACTACACTACCGAGTTTAGGTTTTGTGTACCTTTGCAGACAAGAACTTATAAAAGTATGTGAGGATTTGAAAGAAAAGCACTCTAGAAAACATATATTAAGTAAAAAAGAAAAAAATCAGAAAATATTGGAATAAAATAATAGATTATGAAGTAGTTTACCATAAATACAATCTAATCTTCATTCCTGCATATTGCATTCCAAATAATTTCAGACCCAATCTCTACCTTCTAATTGGTCCAGAGCAAATGCTTTCAAAATGCAGTTAATACTAATGTAAAACCTTCAAGATACCTATTGATTATTTTTTTCAATACCTAACTAAGCTAGCACTTAAAAATGCATTTTTTTTTTTAGTTTTAATTTACCTGTTTTAAACTTGACATACAGTCTAAAGTTGGAATACACAACTGGATGACTATGACGACTACATATTAATGGCTATTAATATATTTGCTATTAGCCTGTAGAGCATCTGAGGAAAAAAAAAACAAACCAAAACAAAATCTCTTCAACTCTCTTAATCTTAAAACTAAAATATCAGCTTTTATTACATTTGCCTTAGTAAACCTGCAAAAGATTAACTAATACCAAGTAATACTAGTGAAATTAAGCTAAAGTATCAGGGGTATGACTTAAACAACCTTACTGACTAACTCTCAAATTAAGGTCATATGCACAGAGAGTATTAGAGTAGGGGCTTTTGTTTGTCACTGTCATTTTCCCAAATAGTAATTCTCACATCCTATTAAATAGGTGTTATCTATTAATGAGCTCTAAGAAGGATCAGAAATATCTCTATAAGTTATTGTGTTAGTGTTAGATTGTTGTATTTATGGCCCAAGCAGAATGTTTCTTGTTAATCAGCAGTAAGGTTTAGTTCCATTAGAACTTTCACACCCGCTTATCATGAGGTGCAGATGAAATAGCCATCTATGAAAATTTAAAAACTTTTTGAGAGAGACTAAATTACAGATTTGTGCATATAGCAGTCTATTTTTTATCTTTGTGCTAATCTGTTTTGACCTGCATTTCAGTTTATCAGAACATTTACATTTTTACTGTTCAGGAAATTGAAGTTTGTTTAGGCACAACTTCTTTTTTTCTGAATAAAGTTTTGTATGCTGGAGATTAGTCACCCATTTTCTAGCATTATACCAACATTATAAATCATAAGGTCACAAAAAAAAGCTTTTTGTGTTGTGTTTTTTTTTTACATTTTCAATGTAAGATAATCAATGTGACATAAATATATATTCACTTTTGAGATATGATGATGGTAATAGTTTATATTGCTATTGTACCATAATTTTACATGCATGCTGGTCTATCAAAGCTGAAGGTGATTCAATTTAGAAAAAACTCAAAGAGATAAAACTTGGTGTAAAATATATCATCTGTGTTTCACAGCTGTTTCAGAAACTCAAATCTTATTTTTACACTTAGAGAACTATAGAAACATAGATGAGTAAGTACAAAAGTTTGTAGCAAATATAAAGTTTATACTTTAAGAATCCAGCTATATGTTTCTCTGCAAGAGCTTATAAAAGATCTTGAAAGGATTTGTCTGCACATGAAAGCACTATGTTGTATCAATTTCCTAAATAATCTGTTGTGTAAATCTCCTAAAGCCTATTATACTTAGGAGTATTATTCATAATGGTTACATTTGGGAACAATATCTGTCTTTCACCATACAACTAGTCTAAATATGCCATCACCAATGTTTCAAGTACAGAAGAAACAGGAAAGCTTCATCACCTTTATAAAATGCCTTTTTGTCTCCATCAGTATATTTAAAGTTAGTTCTTATAATTTTGATTCACCTCTGGAAGACCTGAATTCTTGGATGTCAGATAATTTGGAATTAGTACTCTAAGATGGGATTCACCTCAAAACATATCCTAGTAAGTCTAAGTCTAAGCACACTCTTTGCTTAAAACACTGTTGTGGTTTAAGCCCAGCCAGTAACTCAGAACCACACAGCCACTTGCTCACTCCTCTTCTTCCCCCCACCCACTCCCAGAAGGATGGGGAGGAGAATCAAAAGAGCGGAACTCCCATGGGTTGAGATAAGAACAATCCAGTAACTTTGGTATAACACAAACCACTACTGTTGCCACCAATAATAATAATGATAAAGGAAATAAGGGAAGAGAATACAACCACTCTTCACCCTCTGACCGATACCCAGCCTGACCCGAGCAGTGATCTAACTCTTCTAAGTAACTGGCCCTGGTTTAGACACTGGGCATGACGTGCTGTGGTATGGAATACCTCTTTGGCTAGTTTGGGTCAGATGTTCTGCCTCTGCTGCCTCCTGGCTTTTTGTGCTCCTCTTCACTAGCAGAGCATGAGACTCAGAAAGTCCTTGATCAGAGTAAGCACTACTTAGCAACATCTAAAAACATCGGTGTGTTACCAGCTATGTTCAGAGGCTAAAGTCAAAACCACAGCATGGCACCAGCTTCTAAGGAGAAAAATGACTGCTACTGCTGAACCCAGGACAAACACACAGTCAGACAAAAGTTTAGTGCCTGACGCATTTCTTAATTCCTTCAGTCTATCTCCTTCTCTGAATGGAAATACGTAAAGTTGACTTTTTCTGTCACTGTGAGACAAGAATTATAATGATGAACTTGGCACTAGGGAGCTGCAAAGGTGCAGCAATACCAAACATGTGAATATTCAGAATGAATCTGGTCACTTAAATGCAGAAGTACGACTTGTCATGCTGAATTACTACAAATAAAGCATGATTGATTGATTATACCCTGCCATAAGAGGTTCCCTCAGAGCAAAAGAATTAATTTAGATAAATACAAGGTAGTAATACACTTAGGAAAATGTTGTATCAATGGGATGTACAAAACTGGGAAGTTCTGGTTAGGAAATTGATAGCATTGCAGACCTCTTAGCTCCATGATACTGCACAAACTGTTTTCTGTATATAAATAGATGGCTTGTGCAACAGAGAAGTAATATAATCTTAGTGACATTTAACACTGAAGTAAATTTTGTGATTATCATCTTAAAATTTGCTAAGAGTAAAAAAAAAAGAAAATAATAAAAAAAATACATCCCCCTCCTAAACTCATAACCTGAGATAATCTGGGATACCTTAATGCCCTTTTATATAAACCAGAAAATGGTGACAAAGCCAGAATTTACTGTATATTGTCTGAGAAATAATACATGTCTGTAAAATGAGTAAAGGAATAATCTAAGCATTACAAATCACTGAGAAGATCAGTTTGAAACAGTATACAAGGTGCAAGAACATATCCTTGAGACTCCAAATGATTCTCTGAATAATTCCCAATTGGAGTGGCTACAATTTGCTAGAGAAGATATAACACTAGAGGCCCAACTACAAGGAATTTGACTACAGAAATCATAAAAAAAAAAAAAAAGAACCAACAAAACAAAACAAATACCAAATTGGTTCAATTTTCAATATTTTTTCCTGTATTTCCCAAAATGATTTGCAGATTGCCATTTACTATTTGTGTAATGTGATAGTAGTTCCAGGTGGGAGTTATTTCACCCCTCCAAGACATTTAACTTATACCTAAAGATTTTTCACTAATGATGCACTTATATCAGTAAAATACTGGAGGATGACTTTAGGCAGTAAAATCTCAGCCCTTTCTCCAAGTTCAATTTTTATATATGTTAATTATGCAGATTTAGATGTGTAAAGATCCTCCTTGTTGTTTTAAATATCCATCTCACACCTGGCAAATATTCACCTCCTTGCCTAAATGTTTCTAATATCTTTCCAGGCATTACATGATTAATTTATTTCAAGGCAACTCCCTTTCATTTCTAGAAAGCTCTTAAATTTTAATTGACTCCCGAGAGTAACTGCCTTTCTCAAACAGTTCAGGTCTCAAAGGTGATGAATAAGCATGGGGAGCAATGAAGGGCTGCTGTTTCCATTCAGTCAAAGTATCTGGGTCTGACTTAAGAGCATGTGTGCCAGGGCCACTATTGGAATGTGGTACTCACTGTTTTGCTTACATAACTGTCCTTGATTCAGCAGTAGCAGTCATTTTTCTCCTTCTTAGTAGCTGTTGCAGTGCTGTGGTTTTGACTTTTGGCCTGGGCACAGCTCTGATAACACCGATGTTTTTAGTTACTGCTCAAATGTTTATTCTGGACAAGGACTTTCTGAGTCTCATGCTGTGCCAGGGAGGAAGGGGAGCTGGGAGGAAGCAGAGACAGGACACCTGACCCAAACTAGCCAAAGAGGTATTCCATACCACAGCACGTCATGCCCAGGATGTAAAAAATGGGGGCAGGGACCTGTAAGGGTTAGATCACTGCTCGGGTCAGGCTGGGTTATTAGTCAGCAGGTGGTAAGTGCTTGTACTCCCTTCTCTTGTTATTTCCCTTATCATTATTACTATTGGTGGTAGCAGCAGTGGGTTTTGTTATACCTTAGTCACTGGACTGTTCTTATCTCCACCCATGGGAGTTATATCCTTTCGATTCTCCTTCCCATCCCTCCAGCAGCTGGGGAAGGAAGGCTGGGGGCGGGGGTGAGCTAACAACATCGTGGCAGATTTACATCTGGGCTTAAACCATGACAATAACCATCACACTAGCCCTTATGGTATTGTGGAAAATAATGAGCTATCTCCAACCTTCTGCAAAAGATCTAGACCAGTATTAGTGGTTGTAGGGTTGTTGGCTAGTATGGCGTTGTTCTGGAAAATAATACGTTATGCTTTCATTTTCAACAAATCCTTTATAGAAAAATTGTTTAACATCTATCCCGTCAGTGTTGGGATTTCATAATTCATATTTGCAATTTTTTTACTGTAGGAAGTTTGCATGTGGATATGTAGAGGGGAAGAAGAGGCAGCAGGAAAGAAGAGTAATGTTTAGGCTGGAGTCTGCCTAGACTTTCATTCTGGTGTTAACCTGTTTTTGCTGGAAAATTAGAAGGTTTTGAATAAAAGTTGTATTACACATATTAGACTGCTATGTTTTGGATTAATTAAAATTTGTCCAATTAGTTTTGAAAGCCTGAGTGAATCAGTCTTAATTAAGGCTGTAGCAACTATGAAAGTAAGATTCTAAATTAACCAGATAAGATCACTGATGGAAAGAGATAGGCACTTTATGGAGGTCTTCAGTGCAAATGCCTAAATATGGACAGATGCTTATAACTTCCTACTTCTCAACAGCTAACTATATGGTAAGGTTGTTTGTTAATTTAGTGGAGTGGAACTCGCAACAGAAGACAGTCATGCACGTTCACCTCTTCAGTAGCTATAGAGGGGTAGAAGGCACTTAAGAACGACTGGTTTACCAAGCTTCAGTTTTGGAGCAATTACATCAGAGCTCCAGGGTAATTAAGTCCTAGTGGTTCAAGTTAGACTGAGAACTGGGACAATGGAAATGTAATTTTCAGCATCTTCCATATGTTACGTATTTGACCTTGAGCAAACCATTTAGGGCTATGTCTCTCTTCTGACATCTCATTAAAACAGAACAAGTCTTGTGGAAACTCACTGGGCACCTCTACTCTAAGGACTGTTTTGCCATCCCCGTTTTGCCTGTATTTTTGTTGGATTAATTTAATTGTCGCTTTCTACATTAAATCATCCTATTAAGTTTTTCAACACCAGCTGTCACTAGGAAGTGTGCAGTAGCTAGTGGAAAAGCCAAAAGTTTTTAAGTTAATAACATTAAATTTAAGAAAGATGAAGCTATTATATCTTTTTAAATACTACCATGTAATAGGAACATTCCAATATCTGTAGGGAGCCTATGAGGATCCTGAGGGGTGACTCTTCATCAGGGACTTCAGCAATAGGAAAAGGGGTAGTGGGTTTAAACTAAAACAGGGGAAGTTCAGGTAAGATACATGGAAGAAGTTCCTTGCTGTGAGGGTGGTGAGACATTGGAACAGATTGCCCAAAGAAGTGGTAAATGGTCCATCCCTGGCAGTGTTCAAGGCCAGGTTGGATAGAGCCTTGAGTGACATGGTCTAGTGTGGGGCATCCCTGACCATTAATTCTATGAATTAATTCTTAATATCATAGAGTGGTTTAGGTTGGAAAGGACCTCAAACCTCATTTGTTCCGAAACCCTGCCACAGGCAGCAATAACTTTCACTAGACGAGATTGTTCAAAGTCTCACTGTCTGGTAGCCAGGACCTATCCTATGCCTCAACCAGGGGCAGGGAGGCCAGGGGGCACTGGGGAAATCACAACCCCAGACAATGGGCACCTCACTAGGGACAGATATATGTGAGGCTGGAACATGTGCCCACAGGTGGGTATGGCTCAGAGGGGCCCATGGCAGGGCAGAAAAGGCAGTGGGGAGTTGGTTACCAGCCCTGCAACCACCCCTGCTTTGGTGTTGCTGGGCCAGTGCCTGACATTTCTGAGGTCCTGGACCATGGGCACAATGGGGAAACACCAGGGGCTGCTAAGGAGCAGTCAGGCTTAGTGCTCTCAAATTCCTGACAGTGATTTCATTCTGTAGACACATAACTATCTGCTTACACGCTCATGACAATGGGTGGGAGCTAGATATTCTTAAGATTCTATCCAACCCTAACCATTCTGTGGCTCTTTGGTTCTATGTAGGGGTGTGTATACACCTGTCATAGATCTGAATGCCTCCTGTGTAATGACTAATTATCTACTTAAGTCAACCAACGGCAGTTACTTAGTCTACTCTAAAGAAAAAGAGTGGCATAAATGTTTAAGCTAAAGAATTGCAAAGGTGTTCATGCAATTTGAAATGCTCTGGCACGTTGTTTCTGATCCTACACTGCAGGTACAGGATGGTAAAGGTCTCCTCTAAGTCACTGTATTGCATCTTCCCTACTCATTTGAATGTTTTGAGCTTTCCAGGAATCTCATGAGGCAACTGAAACCTGTTCTTGCATAGAATCATAGAATAATATAATAGTTAGAGTTGGAAAAGACCTTAAGAACATCTAGTTCCAACACCCCTGACATGGGCAGGGACACCCCATACTAAACTATGCCACTCAAGGCTCTCTCCAGCCTGGCCTTGAACACCACCAGTGACAGAGGGGTCACAACTACCTTGGGCAACTCACTCCAGTGCCTCACCACCCTTACAGAAAGGAACTTCTTCCATATGTCCAATCTAAACTTCCCCTGTTTAAGTTTGAACCCATTACTCCTTGTCCTGTCACTACAGTTCCTAATCAAGAGTCCCTCCCCAGCATCCCTATAGGCCCCCTTCAGACACTGGAAGGCTGCTATGAGGTCTCCACGCAACCTTCTCTTCTCCAGGCTCAACAGCCCCAACTTTCTCAGCCTATCTTCATATGGGAGGTGCTCCAGTCCCCTGGTCATCCTCGTGGCCCTCCTCTGGACTTGTTCCAACAGTTCCATGTCCTCTTTATGTTGAGGACACAAAGCTGTGAGAACTGACACTAAACTTGTAGAACTATACATAGTACTCCAAGTGAGGTCTCACGAGAGCAGAGTAGAGGGGCAGGAACACCTCCTTGGACCCTCTGATCACGCTCCTCTTGATGCAGCCCAGGACACAGTTGGCTTTCTGGGCTGCATCATGTTAATTTTCTCATCGACCAGCACCCCCAAGTGCTTCTCCACAGGGCTGCTCTCAATCTCTTCTCTGCCCAACCTGTAGCTGTGCCTGGGATTTCTCTGACTCAGGTGTAGGACCTTGCACTTGTGGTTAAACTACATCAGGTTGGCATCAACTCACCTTACAAGCATGTCAATATCTCTCTGGATGGCATTTCTTCTCTCCAGCATATCAACCAAAACACCCAGCTTGGTTTCATCAGCAAACTTGCTGAGGATGCATTCAATCCCACTGTCCATGTCACTGGCAAAGATGTTGAACAAGACCAATCCGAACACTGATCCCTGAGGGACACCACTTGTTACTGGTCTCCAGCTGAACATTGAGAAACTGAGTGGTCTACCTACCAAATTGATGTCTCTCCAATTTAGAGACAAGGATGTGAGACAGTGTCAAACGCTTTGCATAAGCCCAGGTAGGTGACATCAACTGCTCTACCCCTGTCCATTAGTTTCATAGCCCCATCATAGAAGGCCACCAAATTGGTCAGGCAGAATTTCGTCTTAGTGAAGCCATGCTGGCTGTCATCAAGCACCCTGTTGTTTTTCATGTGCCTTAGCATGCCTCCCAAGAGAATCTGCTCCAAGATTTTACCAGGCACAGAGGTGAGGCTGACTGGTCTGTAGTTCCCTGGGTCATCCATCTTCCCCTTCTTGAAAATGGGGGTTATATATCCTCTTCTCCAGTAGTCAGGAACTTCACCTGACTGCCATGATTTTTCAAATATGATGGAGAATGGCTTAGCAAGTTCATTTGCCAGCTCCTTCAGGACCCACAGATGGATTTCATCAGGTCCCATGGACTTGTATATGATTAGGTTCTTAAGATGGTCTCAAGCCAGATCCTCTCCTACAGTGAGGTCCTCCCTTATGGTGCCCTGGGTTTGGTAGTAGCAGTCATTTTTTTCCTCTTTAATAGCTGCTGCAGCAATGTTTTCAACTTTTGGCCTGGGAACAGTGCTGATGACACCGATGTTTATAGTTACGGCATAGAATGTTTGTTTTGATCAAGGACTTTCTGAGTCTCATGCTCTTTCAGGGAGGAGGAGAAGCCTGGAGGAAGCAGAAACAGGACACCTTACCCAAACTGATCAAAGAGGTATTACATACCACAGCACGTCATGCCCAGAATGGAAAAAAACTGGGGGCAGGAACCCAGAAGAGTGCTGTTCACGGCTCGATCATCAGGTGGTGAGCAGTTGTGTCCTCTTCCCTTGCATTTCCCTGGTCATTATTATTGGCGGTAGCAGCAGTGGTTTGTGTTATACCTTAGTTACTGGACTGTTCTCATCTCAACCCGTGGGAGTTACATTCTTTCGATTCTTCTCCCCATTCCCTCCCTGCCCTCGAAGTTGAAGGGGGGAAGAAAGAGGGGGGAGTGAGTGAGCAAACTGCGTGTTTTATGGCTTAAACCTTGACGTAAGGTCTTTGTTCTCACAGTCCCAAAATAAAAGTATCAAACCCCTAAAGACAATGCTGTCCATATCAGCTAGATTTCCCTTGACTGTATCAATCAGTCAAACATTACCAATCCTGTAGCTAATGTGTCAATGCCTGGGCATCAATTCAGTCTCCTAAACATAGGTGTTTAAAGCCATTTGAAATGACCTATGTTATCTGCAACTTCTGTATGGGTTTGGTGGCTGTAACATAGAGAGAACAACACCCTCCTGCACTGCAACCAAAAGCCAAATAATTTTCCCTGAGCACTTCTAATTGTTACTTTCTTCAGCTGCTACTGAGGCCTTAATAAAGTTAAAGATAATATTGCAATTATACCCATTAAAATATTTTTCTTATTTGACTCAGAACAAAAATACTCAGCCATTATAATTCCCCCATCTTTTGCTGTAGCTGCCACATAATCTGTTGTTTCCTAGCCTGTATTTGTGGTTATTTTTACCTAATTGTAGCACTTCAGACACAGTTTTAGAAGATGCAGTCTATTTATCATTCTGCTTTTCCAACTTTTTTACCCAATTTTTGAATAAGTACCACTGGCTGCTGACTAGAGCTCTGAAAAAACCTTATGCAACACATCCTAGTTATTTTTCAAGTCTCATTAATAAGAACACATAAATAATCTCTTTAAAATCAAGGTACAAGAAGTCTACAGCTTCTCTATCTACAAGATTTACCACCTTGTTATATGAAAAAAAGCATCACCGCCACCACCACCACCAACAGAGTATTGCTTGACAGGAATTGTTCTTAACATCTTGCTGTTATTTACCTCCTGCTATCTTCTTCGTAGTCACAAACATTTTATTTGATAATTTTTCCAGTACTTTTATGGAAAATAAAGTTGATTAGTGGGTCAATATTTATTCCCTTTTGACCTGTTTCACCACTTTTTTGCCTTTTTGATTTGTTTTGTGTTCTTAGTCTTTAGGACTTCATCCATCTTTCACAAATTCTCAAAGATAAATGTTAAGAGTGTATCTCTGAAGCAGACATTCAGCAAATGCCCTTAAGTGTTATGATTCATAGTTTTGTATTACCCAATACTTAGAAACTTTGTTCCAAGAATGAAATTCCAAGTAATTAGGTAACTATCTAAAGGGTGATATTTGTAGAAGTGCAGAAACAGAATTCACAGCAGGTAGCATCCTCAATGCTGAGTATATATACCATACAAAGGAGTTTATTTAAGACCTTTGCTACTGTAGGATCCCCAGTCTCACTAGTTTGGAACCACTTTAATCTGGATTCAAGAACTGAAATGCCCTCTAAAGTTATAAACATGAGTAATACTAAAAAGTGTAAAGCCTCTTTCCTGTGCCAGGCAAATGAGTTAATGCCTAAACTATTAAAAAAAGAAAGTACCAGTAGCTTTAGGCAATAGAGTAAGCACTGTCTAAATATGACTTAAAACTTGCTCGTTTCTGAGAACTTAAAAAAAGGATGCTTTCTTCCTGAATTTTTTAAGTTTTCTTCAGCACTACTTTTTAGTTTGTTTTCTTGTTTTTAATGACTCTTTACCTCTTTAGAGCTGGTATGAGCTGTGTTGGTTGTCTGACTACCATTAGCAATTTCAGTGAAAAAGTCAGTCTTGATACTGTCTGCTGGGCAATTTCTCCACAGAATGATGCAGCAATTCTTTTCCTCTTTCTTCTTATATAGTTGAATAAGGTTTTCTTAGTAACAGCGCTTATTACACACTTTTTTTCATGCATTACCCTTTTGATTTTCAACCTACAGGTTTGTCCTATTGTTTAATATTTGTCCTCTCTCGTCTAACCTAGTTTCCATTTTTTATATATCTCTTTAAGATCAGACTAGTGAAGAATTTGTGATTATGAAACGTTATCTTCTCCTTTATTTACTGTCCTTCTCCCACACTCATCAGAATTTCCATTTCAAAATCATGTGGCTTTAGCATCCAGCTGTTACATAAATAGAAAAGAAATATTATAAAATATAGTAATACCTGCACTAATGAATATTTTAAACTGTGTTACTCTACCTAGTGCATGTGCCAGGTGTGGAGAAAGGCCATGGAAAAAGGCCATAGAGAAAGGCTGAGAAAATACTCGTTTTATAGAAAAACATAAAAAACATTAAATTAGAGTGATGCAGCATTGTAGTAATGATGCAGGTCAAAAATTTCCTATCAGTCCCCTTTAATGAGACAAATTAACTAATTTTTGAAACTGCTTATACTTATTAGACTGAATGTGTATCACCCAATAGAGGTAGCAGTCTTTATGCTAGAACACCTGTTTGTGTTTGTTCCTGTTCTTAATTCCTGTTGTTTAACACTTACCTATGGCTACAGCTCTGAGCTCTCTTTTACCTCTTCCCTTTAATTTCTGATCAGTTTTCAATTTTCTGCTCCTGGCACTGGCTCACTGCATTGGACTTACCTTTTCATATGTCTTCAGATTCCGTGTTCTTCCCCAAGTTCTTTCCTCTGTTTCTCAATATTGTGCTAGACTTCTTTCAGCTCCAGAGATACTAAATATCTAGCCAACTTTGTGAGGGCTACTAAAACATATTTTATATTAACAGCTGCATCAAAAAAAAAGGTCAAATTGCACAACCTTTATTGGGGTTTTATTTCCATGTTCTGATATCACTGAAAACAATAATCACTCTTGCACTGCTTTTGTGTGCAACTTTTCACAAAATTGCTCTAAACTTCTTTAGATCATTACTTTTGTATAATGTCTTATATATATTTGGTAGTTTTTTGCACTTTATATTCTGTTCAGCACTACAGAAAGCATCTATGGGTTCATTAAATCTGTATCTGTGAAATGAAAAATGTGTAACAAGGATAACTCTTCTGTTTAGATACAGTCTAACCAATTTAAATTTAATTTAAATGTAGTCAATGTCTAACAGTGGGATTCATTTTTTGTGTTGTGGATTCATTTCTGTCTTGCAAACAACATAATTTCAGTGCAGCTTACATGTGGCAGTGATCAGATCTTTTGAAGTTCATGTTATACTCATTGGGTATTTAAAGTTTGATTCATCCTAACAATAGGGGTCCGATGCCATATGAGATAGAACAGTGTATCTGTTACATTCATATCTGATTGACAGAAGCTGCATTAGACCTATGAGAGATTTGCGTCAAACTGGATAGGAAGCTGAAAAATGCAATGTGGTGTGTCTAGACATGTCTAGACATGACAATTAACTGACTGAAGTAAATCTTCAGTTCACATGAGAATGTCAATCTTTAGCTTCTTAAATGTAGATATCTATACGCTGATTCTACCAAGATCTGAGTAAAGGTATGTTCTCCTTCTCTTGATCCTCAGCTAATACCCCCTTCCTCTCATAAAGCCTGTATGACAGAAATACAGAAAATCAGAAACTTTGCAATATATGCTGATAATGCTTCTTATTACTTCCATCTCCTTGGGACAGATTATAAACCCTTTGGCTAATACAAAGATGTACAGATCACCTTTCAATTGCCAAAGAGCAACTCTCTAGTGACTGTTTGTATGCTCTGGGATACCTTACCTAGGCCGTGGTGTTGCCACAGAGAGTTTTGGGTTTTTTACAAGGCCTACACAATATCTGCTGGTTCAGTATTATGGAAAGTCCAGGCCACATCAAATTAGGTGCCTATGTTTAAACTGGACTGACTTAATAAAACATACATTCACTTAGCAGTTCCCAAATATATTCAGAACAAGTGTTCAGAAGCCCCATTTTTGTCTAGACACAGCAGATGCAAATGCAATTTGGAAACTATAAGTTAAAATGGCCTAGTGAGCAGGGAATGGAGTTAAACCTCTCATAGCAAATGGAATAAAGAAATCTCACCTGCTGTTCCAAATCAAATCAGTGCACCAATAAATTTAGTAGTTCTCAATATCTGAGACTTCAAAGACAGTTGAAAATCTTCCTAGCAAACATATAGTTGGATAATGGCGCTGCACTATATGGAAAAAGAAAAAAACCATCTTCTCTGGTCATCACAAGGAGCTGTTTAGCTTTTGAGAGGTGTGAAAGCACCCCTTGGTTTTTAAACTGCTTCAGGATATTTCTGCTTCATGTCAGTTATAAAATCATTGACTTTTTTTTTTTTTTTTCCCTGCAGTCTGGGATTCTTACCTCAGTTATATACTAATTTTGCTAACATTTTAAGTAGCTTTTATAGAACGCTCCACAAAATAAAAAATTATTGACTTCATCTCTTGCTTACAGGTAAAGAAAGTGAAATATGTTTGCTAAACTCAGGCAACAAACAATGGAATCGTAGAAATAAAAATTTGGAATTCTGAACATTTGCCCAACATGTGGCATTCCTATAATGCATCCAAATATATCTACCAAACTGTCTCTGTTTAACACTACCCCCCTCCCCCCAAAAAAGGAAGGAATTAAAACGGAATTAAAAGCTCTTAGTATTCATTTTAAAATCTCAAATATCATTATTTAAAATTTTTAGACTTTTACATTTTTCCAATGAAACCACAACATTATTTTTTGTTTTAAACTTCTTGCTATTTAATTTAGTGGCAGTGTTATAGGCCATTATGGATGTTTTTTTAAAACCACTTAGGTATATATGAAGGTGATATAACCCGAATTGCACACACAAAATAGTGTCTAACTCAGTATAGAAGCAGATGAACAGGGACATGGAAATGCATCTGCTGTTCTGCCTAAAATCCTCATCCAAATTATGCAGTATAGCTAAGATTCTGCTTTATAATGATTGGTTTTATTTTTATACATTTTATCTGTATAGTAGCCTCACCCTGGTTTATAATAAGTGTCCGGTGGTACTGCCCCATTTTCTGCATTAAAAAGCTGTCTGTAGTTTGACCTTTAGCAAGCAATAAGAAAGCAAATTGCCTGGCTTCTTTACTGAAGAAGTTTGGGGCCATTTGAAGAAAGGTGATTCACAGACTCACTGTGTTATTGGAAAATGCAATTTTATTGTCTTCAATTCTGTGAAATATTTCCAGAAATACAAAAATGAATTTAGCTTTATTTTTGTTCTTCTACTTATCATTTAGATTCATAAATTGGAATTTCCAAAGATAAGGCTAATCTAATACTTGGATTAGATGCTAGTTTGATTGAGAGGAACTGAGGACAGGGAGAATGTGTTAGAGATCTGTTCAAGTTCAGAATACACTGTAAAAAGAACTGTTGCCCACAGATGTTGTTTGACGTAGCTGTTTTTCTGCAAACAGAAGAAAAAAATAATTTTAGCCAGTATCATGGCTTACTATATATGAAGGACGTGGAGGAACAAAATCTCATTTGAAGAATGGAGAGAGCAAAAAAAGATGTAAAATATTGAATTGAAATTAAGAAGCAAATATCCTAAAACCAAAGTACAGTGTGAAAGAAAGACAAAGATTTACTTGCAAGTATGGGATGAGTACATATTCTCATTTCTGTATACTAAGTCACAAACTGAAAAAGAAATCTTGACCTGGAGACATATTCTGTTTTTAATTTCCCTTATTGTTATGAAGGTTGGTATATCATGATTTAATTTTAGGCAGCTCAGTATGTGTTCAGAGCAGTGAACATCCTTGTTCCATTCATAATGTTCCAAATACAGTGGCTTTTGCAATTCCTAAACCATCAACTTTTTCAGTATCTCAAAATTGTTTACAGTAACTAATGCTGTGTTGAGCAATGTACTTAATATTCATTTGTTAAACTCAAAATCCACTATTCACGTGACCTTCAGGATTTAGTCTGTTTTCAGCTCAGTGGCTGGCACTAAGAATGTCTTCCATCTAAGTAAAAAAAGGCCTTCAGATACTTCTGTGTTGGGTAAATGGCAGCTGCTTCCTATAAGGGAGAAGTGTAGGCCTATTGGAAAGTATTCTTGAAAGAGCTTCCATTAAATGTGGAGCTATTTAATTAAGTTTTCTAAAGACTTTATATGGAAGACATTTACATATTTTTTAATAAGCTTAAAAACAGTTTTCCATTTAAACTGAGGACAAGTGGCTTGTTGGAAAACAAATAAAGAATACGTATTATTAAATCTTTCCGAAGTTTGACTACAGAAACTAAAAAAAAAAAAAAAAAAAAATTAAGCAATATTAATTTAGAAGGTACTGAGTATCTTCAAAATTATTTGTATTTTTCATGGAAAACAGACCAGGACTTCACTATTATATAAACTTACAGCTTTATCATTATTAGTGAAAGTCATTTGTGTTTAACAGCATTGTATTACCAGATATGGAATTATTTTAAAGGACTTAATGTCAACTTCCAATATATGTCTGCATTTCCAAAATTGTCATAACAACTAAAACCGTTAAACTGACACTCTCTTCAACAGAAAAAACAAAACCTTTAGGGCAGAATTAAGATCCTTGTGAAGATGCAAAGCTATTCTTTGTGGAGAATATACTCTGAGAATAAGCAATAGCATTCCATATCTGTATTTGCAAAAACTATAAAGAAGAGCTAATAAAAAATTTTACTTATCTTTTCAGTGAGGAAAAGCTGATATCTTTATTACTTGTAATGATACATATGTTCATATATATATAAATTTATATTTTATAGGAATGTGGTAGAAACTGAAATAAAATGTCAGTGCTCCAGCATGTTTTGAAATTTAATTCAAAATTTGATGTTATAATTGAATTCTGAAATCATTTCAATAATTGCTAATGATTTGTTTGTAGTGATTTTAGCACAGTAGCTGCCTACTTTGTTGGGTCATAGGAGCTGAAAGAGTCTATACATGTATAATTTTGTGTTAAAATGATCAAAGGCAGCCTCCAGTCAGATCGTATTGAAACATGAAATATTATTTTCTAGATAAAACACTGTCTGTACTGTAATAAGAATATTTATTTTGGCTTCAAATAAGAATTAAATCAAACAGCAGTTTGTTGAAGTTACCTGCAAAATTTGCAGTCCTGTGTTTTGATCATTTATTCAGCAATAAACAAGGAACATAAATACACATATACACAACCAGGAAGCATCTTTCATGAACACCTTTTCAGTTGATTAGATTGAAGTAATAGTATTTTTTTTCTAATATTTCAGTGGCAAAGTGGGTTAGAATTATGGTAGAACAATCTATGGAGAAAGAATGACCTAGAGGATGTGCAAGATGATTTATATGAAAGTTAGGGCTGTTCATCCTGGAGAAGTCAGCATTGTGACCTCATTTCAGTCTTCCAATATCTGAAGAGGGCCTACAAGAATATCGGAGAGGGACATTTCATCAGGGACTGTATCATTAGAAAAGGGGTAATGAGTTAAAACTAAAACAGGGGAAGTTCAGGTTAGATATAAGGAAGAAGTTCCTCCCTGTGAGGATGGTGAGTCACTGGAACAGGTTGCCTAAATAAGTGATAAATAGTCCATCCCTGGCAGTGTTCAAGGTCAGGTTGGACAGAGCCCTGGGTGACATGCCCTAGTGTGAGGCATCCCTGCCCATAGCAGGGGTTTTGGAACTAGATGATCCTAAGGTCTTTTCACGTCCGAATGGTTCTATGATTCTATGGTTCTGTGATTTACATATGAATAAAATAATAACTAAAGTGGTCTAGTAATCAAACATAATTGCAATTTGAAAACATCTGGACCTCGGAATGTTCAAATTCATTGCAGGCAGAAGTAATTCTTCAGTGGAGGAACTGGAAATTATGCAGTTGTCTTATAATCAATCACTGATAAAGGGCTTTCCCAAGAAAAGTAGTGAATCACATATTTCAGGGATTGGTCATCCATGCATTATCAGGACAAAGCCATTTCCGTACCTCTGAGATCAGCACAAATATGTGAGAATGATGTTTCAGGATGAGATTCAGGATGTATCCAAACTCAGCAGCTGGTCATTTTCTCTATAATAAGATGAACTATATCCCTATATCTCTGCTTGTTCAAAATTTGAATCCAAAGGTTTTTATTCTGGTTCTACTTTGATTTCTTTATAATCAATATGGATATTGTTACAAGCCAGGAGGTTCTCATAAAAGCTTAATGTTTTGTTTTCTCTCTCTCTTCATAAGAAGTGTAGGAGCTAAGATGACCCCCAGCATTTCCACCATTGCTGATCTAGACAGACTAATTAACTAGTGCTGCAGACAACTGCAAGACTAACACAAACCAATGGTTGAAAAGAAACATTGTTCCCATATCTGCTTCTGAGAGGATATAGAGACACATATTTTAAAATATAAGGTGTTATAACACACTCTGAAGTTAAGGAAATGGGCACCTGTTCTTGTTTTTTTAAAAAAATCCTTCCAAGATCAGCATCCTTTTAATAAGTGAAGCCCCTTTTATTGCTAATTCTTCATATGCTATATTAAACAAACTGCATTTGAATGCTATGTGGAGCTACAGCATCAGAGAATCCCCATACTTTAATACTCAGAATTATTCACTGAATCTAATCAATTCTCCTATTCTCCTCTGAATTTCAGCTTCAGGAGCAGGAGCTATTTACACTAAAGAAGGGTGGGCAAAAGAAGTTAACAAAGCAGATTTTTTTTTTTTCTTCTACTTTAAATACATTCACATTGAACAAGATGACTGGTAGGACAGAATTCAATTCAGAGTTAACCAGATGGGCATATAGAGTCAGTATTTGAACATTTGCCCATTTAACAGCCAGATATTGAATTTTTAATTTCCTTATAAAACTGACATCTTAATTACCTGTTGCTTCTCTCTGGCAGTATTGTTAGCATGTTTTCATTATGAGATGAAATACAGCAAAGTGACACAAGAAACTGGCTTGTGTGTCATTTACAATGACATATCCTAAACTTTTAATTGCTTGAGAGTGTCTGCTCCTACCTTTCATTGGCTTTATACTACATAGAATCATAGAATAGTTAGGGTTGGAAAGGACCTTACAATCATCTAGTTCCAAAACCCCTGCCATAGGCACAAGCACCTCCCACTAAACCATATTACCCTAGGCTCTGTCCAACCTGGCCTTGAACCCCACCAGTGATGGAGCATTCACAACTTCCCTGGGCAACCCATTCCAGTTCCTCACCACTCACACAGTAAAGAAATTCTTCCTCATATCTAATCTAAACTTCCCCTGTTTAAGTTTGAACCCGTTGCCCCTTGTCCTATCACTACAGTTTCTAATGAAGAGACCCTCCCCAGCATCCTAATAGGCCCCCTACAGATACTGGAAGACTGCTATGAGGTCTCCATGCAGCCTTCTCTTCTCCAGGCTGAACAGCCTCAACTTTCTCAACCTATCTTCATATGGTAGGTGCCCTTCATACTTTTTAATAAACTGAATAGTATACTCATTTTTTCTCTAAACAAAACAGTGAAAAATCAATGGGCTGAAGACACAGTCCACAGTTTGTTGAAGGATTACAAGTTCTTGTGTTGATTCAACAAGACATTTTCTGGTTGCTTAACAAAGGAATCTTTTGCTGTCTGAAGAGCAGTGGATTTCAATCTCTACACTGCTAGTACTAGATCCGTTACCAGTACAAATATGGCATAACTTGCCAGATCACTGTCTGTTTTCAGAAAGCCCTACTGCATTAAGACAATGATAACAAAGGGCAGAAACTTCTCAGGAGTGTCTATGGAAGGTAGCGCTCTATCATGGACTTAGGGCTGAGAATGCAAAGAGTGAAAATAGCTGGACAATTCTGAAGAAGGCTTAGGGTTTTTAAAACTGCTGGTGCTTGTCCTTTGCTATGAATTTCTTAACTCTAAAACCGAAGGGCTGTGTTTGTGCTCCTTCAGGGCTCATAAATCTTGTATTCTTGACTACCCAGTGACAAAGCTTCAACATGAGGTGAAAAGGGTATACCCATTTTCTTTTCTCCTTATTTCCTTCCCTCCTCCCTTATGCTTCTATAGTGATCAGGGCACACTCCTGGGAAAAAAGTGATTTTAGTCTGAAATCCTTTAGATTAAGGATACTAAACTCAACTCTCCCAAGTGGTTTCTTTAACCAAGAGTCTGTCATACAAAATGTGAGCAATGCATCCCCTCATCACCTTTCTCTGACAGCTTTGTTTTAAAGGCAAAGCCATTGAAACTGCTTTATAAGTGGCTCAGTAAGTGTTAGCCATGCTCAAAGTACAAGATTCAGACCCTCAGTCCTACAACCATGGCCTTCTTAGGTAACAGGAATTTCATCAGGAGTTAGTTGAGGTCCGTGCATTCTCAAGAGGAAACAAAAGCAATTCTAGGCATATGCAAAAATGGAATTTCAGGTAATTAGGGAAGTTTTAGGTCAAACTTAGTTAGACAAGGAAATTTTACTGTTTGCTGAGCCTGTTTGTGTTAAAAGACAATGCAATAGGTCTGCAAACTATATTTTTTTAGAGGAGACCACCATTTTTTATCATATGCACTTTATCCTGGTTTATACTATAGTATATTATAATATGTATAGTATATTTTTCTTGCACTATCTGCCACTCCCAATCTTCTTTTCTGAAATGTTCTTTTTATTTATTAGAAGTAGTATGCTACTTTTCCCTTTATTCCTGATACCAATTTTATCTTTCTTTCCTGAATCACAGTAGATATAAATTTGGTATAAGTAATGTACAGGTCTTTGTATCTGTCTTTCGAAACTCCATAAGCTGAATTTTTAGTGGTTTATATCTGAAGACATTAATATCTGGGCAAGTGTTACCATTAATACTATTTATCTTGTGAATGGAAAAATTAGAGAATTAGGATAAAAATGGCTTGTCGTGCTAATTCAGCCTAACTTGACACTTTACTTATTTGTCAAAAAAACGAAATAACAAAAATGACTGCTAATATAGCTATAGACCATAAGATCTGACAATCTAACAGCTGTTTGGAGATAATTTTACTCAGGAAAAAATGTATGAGATGGTAAGTTCAGTTACTTTCCCCCGCTGTTAATGTAATTGGAGAAAACTTGAGCAGACATATAAAGCAGAGCTACAAAGATAACAGAGTGATTAAACCTGATTTTCAGAATGCAGTCCTAAATGAAGTTGAGTTGGAAAAAACACACATAACTTAAGCCAATCAAAAAAGCAGAAGACTAGTCTGAATAAGTCTTTCAGATTCCCTCTCACTGTAACAACAAATTACCTTTTGATGTTGGGATGAATTGCTGACTGCCAGTGTGTTTTTGTTTTCAGTTTGTTTGGCTTTTTTTCCTATTGACTACTGAGGCATTTTAGACATCAGTGTTAGACTCAGTGTCTAACTTCAGACAAGACAATTTAAGTGAAACAAATCTCAGGCTGGTTGACTGAGTAGGTAAGAAAATCTTAACAGTATGTAGCTGGAGGTCATTTACAAAATATCCTGTTATAATTTTTGTGGTTGTGAGTCACAAAATATTATTACATTAATTAATCTACCAGACACAGCTGTTGTAAAAATTAGTTACTCTTTCTAGAGAGAGAAATAAATCCAAAAGATACAATTCCACCTCCTTTAGTCCAATACACTTCTGCTTGACTATAATGGGAGATACAATGGAATGAAAGCTGCAGAACTAAACTCTATGTAACATTTCTCTTCAGTTTACATTATAAATAAGAAAATCCTTCAAAATTCTTGCTAGAGGAATTCTTTTTTCTTTCTATCTGCTTTTTATCTGATATCTACTATCAACAGTAGGAAAACCAAGCAGAACAAGGACAGAAGTAAACTTTCAACTTCTCCCCCCTTTCCTTTTGTCACTTGGCTTCCTTAGTTGCAGCACGTTTCACAGTCATGAATAAGCTGGGCAATAATGTTCATTATTAAGCCCACCCCTTCATGAGTCCACCTGCATGTTGCATCTCTGCCCTGATGGCCTAAGGTGTCGTGGGCCAACAGGGCTAAAAAATAATTCACCTTTAAGTTGCCAATCTAATTCCGTCTGAGCCACTTCAATTTTAGCAGCTTTATCCACTTGTTGCTTGCTCTGGTGTTCCTAGTGGCCTGAGTCTTGGAGACATGCGCATCTACATGGAGTACTTTTACCACCAGGTTCTGCACACGGGCAGCGATATCTTGCCACATTGCAGCAGCCCAGATGGGTTTACCTCTGCGTTGCCAGTTGCTCTGCTTCCATTGCTGCAAGCACCCCCACGGGGCATTTGTCACCATCCATGAGTCAGTATAGAGATAAAGTACTGTCCACTTTTCTCATTCAGCAATGTCCAAGGCCAGCTGGATGGCTTTCACCTCAAACTGACTCAATTCACCCCCTCCTTCAGCAGTTTCTGCAACTTGTCGTTGGGGACTCCATACAGCTGCCTTCCATCTCTGATGTTTTCCCACAATACAGCAGGACCCATCAGTAAACCAGCATATTGCTTTTCACTTTCTCTGACAGTTTATTATATAAATGAATTGCATCACCTCCTCCCCTGGTGACATTCCAAAATCTTTGCCCTCTGGCCAGTCCATGATAACTTCTAGGATTCCTGGATGACCGGGATTTCTTATTCAAGCTTGTTGTGTGATTAGTCTGGCCCACTTTGCTACGCTCCATGTAGCATCAATTGCGTGATATGTAGAGGAGATCCTGTCTTTGAACATCCAGCCCAGCAGAGTGTTGGCAAAATAAAATATACGAAACCATTTTCAGATGAAGAGGAAAGAAGATGTTATTTGGGCTTGAGCTCACTTTTCCATTTGTGCCCCTAAACTAAAACATCTGAGCTTAATTTTACCATAATTTAACACAGTCAGAAAAGGAATTAAAAAAGTCTTTTTAACTGGAGGGATATGGAGAGAAATAGCCATCAAAAATTCAACCCAAAGAGTGTGTCAAATTATCTAAAAAATATTCTACCCTTTTTCAGGGCCTATCCTAAATAATTTCAGAACAGAGATGACATTTAAAAGCAGAAGGAAAGGTGGGCAGGAGGATCAGAGCAGAAAAGATGAATTTCTTTTGCTGCAATATAACACCATCATTTTTCTTAATTATTCTTGACATTTCACCTATTATTCTGTGAGCTCCCTCAGAGCACAGAGAGAAAAAAATGCCAGTTGCTTTTCAGAATAGAATGTGAAGAGGGACTTGCTGTCGGCTCTTAAGGCTGGAGTCTGCCCTTTGATACACAGAATAATAGCACCACCTATCTGGTAAAATTAGCTATTATGCTTGCAGATGTGCAACCCGTGGCAGATTATTCGAAATGTGCGGTGTTGTGTATTTGTGTGGATGAAAACAGCTAGAATAAACTTAATTTTATGTTCAAGAAGAAAACTGAACATACGGTGAAGAAAAGCAATATTTAAGTGCTGAATTAACCCTCTAAGAAATTTCATTGAATTTTTTCGTACAAAATAAATTGTATGTATCTGTTCAGGGCACTTGAATTCAACATATTCTGTAAACCCAAGGACCAATGTTACAGAGTAATATCTATCTATCATAATGAATGAAACATTCATTTCCTCAGCTCCTCCAGGGTGTTGCTGTAAAACAAGGATTAAGAATTGTTCATCAGAACCAATATGAAAAGGATGTAGAGGTTAGGCTAAGAAACCTATGATTTTTACAGAAATAAAGAAAGCAGAGCTGAAAATTCAATCAAACCTCTAGTGGTATAAAATTTTATCTTCTTATTAAGGGCACCTTCCTATAACTGTTTGTTTTGGTTTGTTTTTTTGTTTAATTTCTATACTTCAGTGAATCATGAAGCATAAGCAAGAAATAAACTGCTAGTCCACAAAATTATACCAATAAAGATAATCACTATTCTTAAAAAATTAATTAAAAAAATCCTATTTAATAAGGATTATACAATTAAAAGTATATGCATGGGAATTAATAAACAGAAGTTACAGCAAATAATTTCAGAAGGCAAAGCACATAACAGGTAGAAGGCCATCATCCATGTCAGGATGTATTTATCTATTCATTTATGTCTAAGTTTATTTAAGGGAATACTGACCTCTTCATGGAAGTACAGGTTCAAAATTAAAATCTATTTTATTCACATGAAACTTCTTAAAATTTGATGCATTTTACAAGTATGCAGTACTTCCTTAAATCTTTCCCATATCTAATGAAATTCATGGGTGTAAGATAAAGAAACTACATTAACTGAAATCTGTAGAATGTCAGTCCCACCCTCTCCAGTAAAATTAGCAGATTACCTCACTAGTAAAATTTGTTCTGGGGGAGAAAATCTTCCAGGTAAATCTACTATGAACAGTGAATTCTATATTACTTTTTTAGTCCTTGTTCTCATAGACTCCATCAACCCCTCTAGGAGTAAGAATTCTTCTCATCTTCAGTAGTCCTTCCAATTAGCACTAAAAGAGAAAAAAAATGACTGCCTGCTGGGTATTAATATATTTAAGAAGTACACTGTCAAAGCACTATGCATCAGACTTACAGTCCATACCCTCCCACAGCTGTGAAGGGAGACAGGGAGTGACAGATGTGAGGTCATTTCCCTTTCTAAGGAGCTCTAAGGCAAAACTTAGCCCCAGATGAGCAGTCAGGACTAGAATCCTACCCACTGTTGTGTGTCTTTTCTATTCCAGGACTGTGCCTTCTCTTTTCCAGGAGGGTGTTGTTGCTTACAGTGATACCTATGTAGACCTTTATACTTTAAGTAGGGCTATACTTAGGGGTATGCCCTGAATGAAAGTTAAATGCCTCCTTAGAGCATATAACTGAAGATGCAACATAGTGAGTGCTCCCTAGCTTGTCTTTATTCGATACTTCCTGAAGAATGACCTATAAAATTGTGGTTATATAGCCACAGAGTTTTGTGTCTAAGGACACTACCTTGGTGTCATTTCTAGAGAAAAATCCTTCAATTTTTCTTGTTGCCATTCTTCAGAAGTTGCTTATAGCAAAAAAGTTAAACATCAATTATCTGATGGAAATTTTATTATTAAAGGGTTTATTATTTGTTGTTATTACTATCATCATTGTTATTGGGTCTACAGCAATTCTGACTTTATAAAAATGAAAATAACTACTGTGATGTTTTTTATTTACCCATTTATGGGCCAAATAAGCACTTGGCATTGAACGAAATTATGGTGAAAAATTATTGGTGAATATTTTTTTACCTATTAAGAACAAAAGTCTGCTTATATTTCATAAGGCTTAAAACCCCTTTACTCTGCTTTCTGCAAATAAAATGCAGGTAAGAATTTGTGGTATGAATTTATTCCTAGTTTCTGACAATTTGTAGCCCAAGGACTTCCTGAGGTAGAAGCTATTTCTTCACAATTGGTACAATATTCTTCTGAAGGAACTTAATTTTTATCACATGATCTTGGAGAAAGGAATTACCTACCTATTATAAATGGTCTGATTAAATTAATTTTTTTTTTTTTTAAGTTCTCGTGTTGTGATAATAATTTTGAAGCTGACTTGAATGAATAAAACACTTAATATATCTTTGGTATCTACTTTTATATGAGAAGAATAGCAGTGTAGTTCTGCCCCATTTGTACTGGTTCTGTCCCATTGATCTAGCAGCTAACTTAGATGCCTGCATTCTAGACATGTAAAATTTGGTCTTAAGATTCTGTGCTTTCTCTCTGTGTAAATCTTAATAATAACACCTTGTGTCCTGAGTTCGGCGGTAACAATTATTTTTCTCCTTAGTAGCTGATGCAGTCCTGTGTTTTTAGCTTAACAGTTAACATTTAATATGGTGATACTCTGAAAGAATGATGAAACTTCAAATTTTGATATTTAAAGAAGTCTGTGAGTCTTAAAAATTTAGAGGAGACATTCATAGGAAGCAGAGTATTGCATGTCTTCCTATTACGTTTTACTTCTCTCATCTGAAGCATCCAGGCTTACTTGTTTCTTTTTCTGAAGCAGGTGGTTCCAGGGTTCATAGAAACATAGAATGGTTTGGGTTGGAAGGGACCTGGAAGGTCATCTAGCTCCAACCTCTCTGACATTGGCAGGGACACCTCTCACTAGACCGAGTCACTCTAAGACACATCTAACCTGGCCTTGAACACATCCAGGGATAAGGCATCCAAAACATTTTTGGGCTTCAGTTCCTATTAACTGGATGTTCTCTGGTCACAACTCTTTTTTTACCAGATTGTGATAATCTGGAGTTGTTTAATTTATTTGATCCTGGTTGCTTGCCACTATTAAAGTAAAAGAGTTATATTCCACATCTTCATTAAGTTAGATTGGGATTTGATCAATGCGTATAAAGAGCTTCTCTTGTACTCACTAGAATGCATTGTCTGAGGTTGCCCTTAAAACACAGAAATTCAAAAATGAAATTAGTTTGAGGGAATATATTTTTTTATGTTCATGACTTAATAAAAAAATAAATCTATTCATGCCTAGATCACCAGTAATTAATGTGTGGATATAAAATAATCAGTTGCCTGAGTTTTTTTGAGGGATTAGTTTTTAATGATCTGCTTGCATTCTTAACATTTGGAGGAGGTAAAAAAGAAGATTCCAGCCATTTCAATACACTCTGATGGGCTGTTTTTTTGAGAAAGTCATAGCTGTTCACATGCAGAATGGTCACTGATCTGATAGACACTAAGCTAAGCGCTACTGCAGGTGAAAAATGCCAGCTGATCAAGCCTGCAACAGTGCCATACAGGATTCCACCTCTCTCCTCTCTGGGCTGCTAATTCATCTAGAATAAAAACGAAAACAATCAAAAGTGGATTTCTTCGTAATTTTCGAATACATTGAGAGTATTTCTTTCTCCACGGAAATGGAGTCACTTCATGATGCAAACTGATGTCTTTTAAATATATTTGTTTCTGAGTAAGTTTAACACAGGGGGCTTAATTCTTAGATCCATGGGTGTATGTTGGAACTTGTTTTGTAAAAAATCATCTGTTGTGGTTTTTCGCATATGTCTAAGGTCACACAACCAAAGTGATACTGGAGGCCTAAACTGATAATTTTCTAGCAGATTAAACAAGCTATAATACTTGGGAATGAAGAAACCTTATAGTGCTGAAGATACGTGTACTATGTGTAATGAGAAAAATGAGGTAATTGTAACAGCTTGTCCTTGATGTCCTTCAAGAAAAAATAATCTGACATAAATATTTTAAAAAAAGCATGACACAGAAAATTCACACTCTTTATTTAATATGTTTTTTATATTTTATTAATTTTTAAATTATTGGATGTCTGCAGTTTTTCATAGCAAAGTCTTACAACTTGAGGGGGTTGTGCCTCAGGCAAAGCACTGCAGTTTAATTTATCTTCTGCACTTGTCCTGCTTTAACAATATGAACTTTTTTCAGAGAAGTGCAAGGCTGGTTTTGACTCCACAGGGAAAAAGTTTTCTTTTTAAAGAAATGTGTACAAAGTACTTAATAAGTCATGTCACTCAGTTTTACTGTATATTATTTTTTTCACTGACTACAGTTAACTTTCTGAATCCCCAGATGCCAACATTTTAATAAAAACAAGACATTTTCAACAAAGTAGCAAAGTGATCAAAGTGCTATGGGAGTAGTTTGGCAACAGTTTGAGCTTTGAATTTCCTATTCACTTGCCAAAACATTCACTTAAAAAGCGTTTATTGAAGCTGAACTGCCTTTATCAGTCTGATCAGAGCTCTATAAAGAGCATGCATGATTCAACTGCCTTTCCAAGCTTTAAAAAAGTATAACTTTGATATATGTCTCACAAGTACAGCACAATAGTTTTCATGCTCACGTTTGTTAAGATTTAGTGCAGCCATTAAAGAACAGAAGGGCTCTTTGGTGGCAATTCTCAGACATACCAAATATCCCAAAGCACAACCTTCTACAAATCAGAGATTAAGGTACTGACAAAAATTTCCACTTGATTACAGTTTTTCCCCTTAAACTTATGTCAGGAGTGACTATCTTTTCAATCAAATCTCCGAGGAAGGTGTTTTTCTATTTTTTCATTCTCTGAGAAAAATATCAACTGAGAGATAAAAATTGACATTTTATGTGCCTTGTCCAGAAGTCAGTCGATTTATTTAAAAACTTTGTGTATGTCTGACCTATACATGAAGTTTGCGACATGTTTCTTGTCAAGTATTGATCACTTAAGACTTTACTGTTTGCTTACTGAAATGTAGCTAATAATCTCATTTTATTTAGCTTTGTGGCTTTGAATTGTTATCATGACCCAGCTGATTTCTCTGGGACATTCTTGCTTCAGCAGTGAAAATGTGCTATGGAAATTAAGCCTACCAAAGCACCTTTCCTGGGCAAACAGCCTTTGTTTTCCATAAATTCACACTGAAAGTGGTTTGCATGAAGATAGATATATTTGGAAGCAGCAGATGCCATCAATCTTTATGACTTTCTGATACACACCATTTCACTTCTGCCTCTTATAAGGGATGGCTGAGCAATTATGCTATGTTCTGCTTTAGTGACATAAAACTTTCTTGTTCAGCTCACCTCAGCCTTTTGCGATCATTGCTGGGTATACAGGAAAGATGGGGCTTTCATCAAATATCTGCTTGGTGTCTTTCAGATGGCATTCCAATCTGCTAGACCTTCTTCTCTCTAAACACGTATGTTATACTGTCATACTTTTCATTGCTTCTCACTTCAGGATGGAGAGACAGATTATGTCTTATATTCTTAAGGTACACACAGTATTTTTGTACATACTCAGACCATAACATTATTCCTAGGGTCACTGGAAAATCTTGTATGAGACTGTGAAAAACCAGTAAAATGAGACAAAAAAGCTCATAATTTAGTGCATTTATATATATCTCACCAGAGAAACAGGATGACCTTCAATAGAGTATTTAGATCCTGCCTTGTTCAGAACAGGATATATTACTGTGACAGGCCATTAGATGAGGGAGTTTCTGAAACTACATCTATGCCGCCTGAGTAGTTTGCAATGCAATGATTCATTTTACATAGATTTCAAATGTAATGAGCTGAACAATAATATTTCAGGCTTCTATTCAGCATTAATTATACACAGGTGTCTGCAACATATCTTTCAACTAAATCTTAGGATTTGCAGGTGCCTCTAGATACGTCTTTGAACCAGAACAGGGAAAAAATGTAACAGACGTTGATTTGTAATTCATCAGTCATTATGGCAACACCCAGCAGCATCAACCAGAAATACAGTATTTGTCAGATTGAAGGAAAAAAAAAAAAAAAAAAGATTAGGTAGTCTACAATGAGAATGGAGTAAAAACTACACATTCAACATAAAATCTGTGATTCTAAAAACTCTTATTCAACTTCCCTCTAACTCTTACCTAACTATATTGCAAACACCCCCTGCCTTTTTACTTTAAATTCTTAAATCTTTGCAGTTATTTCTTTGTGCATGTCTCAAGATGTACCAGTCTCATTACAGCTCAGCCATTCGGAGATTACTTTGTACCTAAGCTCAATCAAAATGCAAAGCAAGAAATTCCTCTTCCAAAATATTACTATTTTGAAATTAAAATATTTTTCACTCTTAACATGGTGACAAAAGTGGACTGCTAACAAATATCATTCCGATATTATTTTCATTAAACTGATCTGGAAGAAAGAGTGTTCTCTTTTTCTGTAAGAATGAGGCAGTTAAAGCGCTGCCCAGATGGTAAACAGATAAATTCATTTCTTTCCCTCACCTAAAAATATTCAAAACCACATCCTATATGGGAATAGGCTAACCATCTGGCTATATCTGATTTACCTGAATAGGGACTGGTTGCAAAATCCTACTGGGAAACCAAAAGTCTTGAACTGTGATTCCCATTCTGAATAGTTACTCTGAAATTTACTTATATAGTCACTTACAAGAAGCTTTAACATTTATGAAACAGGTACCATATTTCACATCTTTGCTGTTTCAGGTGACATCCTAGTCACTTCTACACAAAATTATGCTCTTGCTCCTTTTCAGTGAATCTTGCATTCTATTTTTGCAAAGTTGCACGACTCCAGCAGAAGAGTAGGAAGATAATTGGGGCTCCATAGTAAGATCTGTAATCTGCTCATGAGGAAACTCTCCTGAAGGAAAGGAATTTAATTCTGTCCATATATGCCAACATTTGAACAATATAGCAATAGGGTGAAAAAAAGGTCACCCCCCTCATTTCTTGACATAATTTTAAAGAAAGCACAAATGGAAAACAATCAGTTGTGGAGTTCTCCCTCTGCAAGTGCTTTGGGAGTTCTCAAAAGTCCTTAGCAGCTGATCATTGAGTTTCCAAAATCTAGCAAGAAACAAAAACCTGCAGACTTGAGTTTTTATCTGTACTAGGAAGCTAAGCAGTGCTAGAGGCTTTTCTCAAGTTCTTTCTGGGTGGTTGATCTGGCTTAGCTTAACTTGTTTGCAAGCTTCTTCCATCCTTAAATGCCACAGTACCTACTGGGAACTTTTGTGAGCCTGTGCTACTCAAGAAACTATGCCTGGGAAATGTTTGAAGAAACAGCTGAAGTAAAAAACTATGCAAGTGATCATGTTAAGAACTAGATACTAGAAATAACCAGGCACAAGACTTAGGGCTCATGTTGTGACAGTTCTGGCAACTCCAGGTTGTAGTTATGTACAGGAGTAGCTAAAAAAGTTTTCTAGTAGTTGCTTCTTCCATAATGTGTCTCTCTTCAGTGTTTTCTGCACTTGTTTCAAGCCCTGCTGGATTCATGTTTTAGCGCTTTGAAAACAGGAGCACTTGCAGGCCTTTCTCTTCTACTTGGCCATCCCTTACCATAAAACTTGAGGAACTCAGCATATCAGAGATCACTGACCTTTGTCAAATACAGTTGAAATTAATTGTCTTCAGAAGCATTTGAGAATGACAGACATAATGCATGCAGAGAGAAACTTTATTAATGCAGTCATAGTCTGACTAGGAAAAAGGCTAAAATTGAATTAAAAAAAAAAAAATAGGCTGCTTTTCTGAGGAGTAACTCCATCTTCCCTTTAGATCAAACTGCATGTTGCGTGACTGACACTTTGCTATTGCTTCCTTGATACCTGATTCTTAACTTCTAGTTCCTGCTGCTTTTCACTTGAGTTGAGTTGAAGTTTGATCTCCTTGCATCTGAAAATCCTGACTCCTGGAATGTTGACAAAGAGCGTGCTTTTTAGGGTAAGGAAATAGTGAAAGTGAAGGAGCTTAGAATTCTTTTGAATAGAACTAAAATGGAAAAATTAAGGAGTTAACTGCTTCCCTAGAAAAGGAATATCAATTTCACCTGTAGAGTTCAAAAATATATTCTAAAGTACTATTTATACAGTATTTCAACATTGCAGACTGAAAGTCCAAGATACCCACACTATACTTCTAACAGAAAAACCCAATAAATATAAAAATTAAACTTGGAGAGGACTGTAAATGAAAGTAGAATTCTGGCTTCATTCCCATGATCAACACCATTGGGAACAGTAGTGATGCAACAAAAATCTTAATAATATGAGCTAGATTCTAGCTATATTTTGCAGTCAATTGACATTATAACAAAAAATTCAGTGACAAATAATGCACAAAGGAAAGAAAGCTCTCTTTTAGTTGTGATTTTCCCTGGTGAAATTGATTTTTTACCTCTAAAATTACATAACAGAGAGTTATGTTTCCAACCTTACCAAGGCGTTCTTCTGCCTTAGTCATAAGGAATGTTGTGATACATAAACGTAAATCAAGTCAAGGTGGTGAAATTATTCTTTGTTTGGCTCTGCTTCCTGAGACAGCTTTTAGAGTTGGCATTCTGAAACATGCCTGACACATGCACTCTGAAAATGTGTAGCAATCTCCAAGTTCATACAGTTTTCCAGATGCATGAGTGCTGCTTGAGACATGGATGATAAAGGTTCAGTTCCATGATTCTTTATGAAATTAGGAAGTTCAAATCCTAATTTCCCGCTTACATTCAGAAAACACCAACCTCGAGGATGTTTGCTTTTACTGCACAAGGCCACTGATTTCCTCTATTATTGAAATTGTATTTCAATTCCGAAATTTCATTTGTTGAGAAAAACATACACTAAACAGTGTACTTCATTAATCCAATAGATTAACAGGATGGGGGAGTTACTAGGAAAGTGACTAGTAGTATTTAAAGTGGGTGATGGAGATCAGATCACCTACAGATGCTTTACCCATAAAAATCGTACTTTGAAGAAATCAACTGTGTTTCTGTTGTTTTTTTTTTTTTTTAGCCAAAGATTTACAGGAGAAACACTTAGCTTAGTGGATGGGAGTGGAGAAAGAGACCATTATAAAAATTAATATAGAATTATCTGAAAGGAACAAGGCAAGAATACAGAAGGCAAAGAAAATGTGAAGGTTCATAGCAGATTTAAGGAAAAAATAGTAATTAAGAAATGGAGTAGCATTATGGGAAATTTGAAAAAGACTATATGTGAATGTGATGAGGATGAACAGTTTAAAGGGTAACAAGTTTTGCAAGTTAATGCTGGTTTTCCAGAAGAGGGTGATGCATTTAACTTTGATACTTTAAAAAAAAAAAATGGACAAAAGAAAGGCTGTATGGGAGGAAGCTGAAGCTGTTGAGACAACAGATAACAAATATATAGACCAGAGTATTGGCTGGAAGAACAAGAACAGGAGAGATATTTTACAGTGAAGAATGAGTGACAAGACTTTGGCAGATCTAGTTGAATACTGGAAAGCTTGAATTGGAGCTCAAATAGACAAAAGCTAATAACAGAGTGCTTTCCTTGAGACAAAAGTCTTCTATGCATGTTGGCAATGTCAGTTCTGTCAGATTCTCTGCGTGTGTATGTGTAAGTCAATTGCCTATTCAACAAAATTAAATTTATAATTTGAAAGAATTTTATTGCATTTTAAAACTCTCTGATACACGTACACAAAAACACGTATATATATAGACATTCTGAAAAGCACTTCTATCACAGTAGCTGTTTTTCTTAAAGCAAGAAGTTAATGAAATGTTGGCAATCCAGTGGAAGTTAATGAAATGTTGGCAACCCAGTGTGTGAAGAGATTACTCAGTTTAGTTGCCAAACTATTTTTTGCCAATTTAATTTTCATAGTGTCATTTTTATTGCAAAACTTGAATTCTAATGTTTGCTGCTGCTTCCTCTTTGTTATTTTTTTTGGGGTTTTTTTTTTTTTTTTTTTTTTTTTGTT
>JAOEHY010020026.1:0-48855 GCA_025447955.1 Psilopsiagon aurifrons
CTGGAATGGGTTGCCCAGGGAAGTTGTGAATGCTCCATCCCTGGCAGTGTTCAAGGCCAGGTTGGACAGAGCCTTGGATGGCATGGTTTAGTGTGAGGTGTCCCTGCCCATGACAGGGGGGTTGGAACTAGATGTTCTTAAGGTACTTTCCAACCCTAACTCTTCTATGATTCTTTGATTCTAATATAACAGTAATATTGCTTGCACTCACCCGATTATTCCTTAGCAGAACACAGTACAGAAGATTGGAAGCAAAAAGGAGGTGTGCAGTGTTGCTAATTTGTCACTCAGAAATTGCAAGATGGATTGCTGGAAATGCCACCACTTTTAAACTCAGTGCTTTCTTGTGGGCCATGTGTGCATGCAAAGCCAAGAATTTATTGTTAGTCTAATTAATGTCTTAGTAGTCCAGGTAGAACACTAATGCAAATAGCTAAAATTGCGAATATACCTGTGTTTTACTATGTGTATGTAAATAAAGCTATGTAGAATATAATTTGTTTTACCTCTATGTAATTTTATAATTTTTGTATGTATAATCATATATATGTATACATACACATGTATTTTAATGATACGTAGCTATATTTATTGTGTGTATTTTTATATATCATTTTTAGGTAGCTATATATAACTACATACATTTATATTATTATATATGTGGCTCTATTTAAAAAGAAATATAAACATATACACAAATTTTCTAAGGTTTGTCCCTTGGTCTTCTGTTGTGCTTTACGCTATCGCTTTCCCTTTGGGGCTCTCAGGGCAATAGAGCAGGGGTCTATGCTAAGTCTTCAGCATGTGACTGTACTGTTCTGTTCATTGTTCAGTCTTCAAACAATAACCATATTATAGCTAGCTGTTGCTTAGAAAAATATATAGAAAAATAGGCATCACAGTACAAAATTGTAGAAAAGTAAGCAGAAGTCAAAACAACATTGGTATTGGGTACATGCTTATTAGTTAATTTCTGTTTAAAGTTAAAACCATCCTCTGAGCAAGCCAAGCCAGTTTCGTGCAAAGAAGCTTGGTAGATCCCGATGCCCTCTTGTAGCTTGGCACAACACTTGCGGCTTGGAACAAGACATGTCAGCTCCATGTTTACTGTGTTACAGAACTCTGCACAATATTTGTGTCCCATTGTTTTTAAAGATGTCCAGAAAATAATTTTGAGTACGGTGAATTTATTAGCTTTTCCTTTTTTGAGGAAGCTAGACATGACTTATGCCTATGTTGTACTTGTGTAGCAATGAGGCAGATCTAATGTAGCATCTCCTGAAATATTCTTTTATTTGGTTACTGAGCTTGTATTCCATTTTACCTACCAGCCTTTCACTCCAAGGGGAGAATTAGGCTCCCACTCACTGGTTTCACCTGTGTCTGTAGTATTTATTTGAATAAACTCCTTGCAGTAACAGCTTGCCAGTAAGTGTTGGTATTTGTCTCTGCTGAAGACAGCGTTGGAAAATTTCTTGGCCTGGAACCAGTTTGCTGAGGTCTTCTCTGAGTAAGAAGTTACAGCAGAAACTATGTGGAAATTTATAAGAAGAATCATTAGGTGGAAATGGTATATATGTAAGCATTCTGGAGAAGTACAGCTAATGAAAACTCATAGTTAGGTGGGACTTTAATGGGACTGTTTGGTTTTTGTGTTGTTGTCGTTTTAATAAAATAATTTTCTGAACAAGTAGTTGTTTAGGTTCTAGGTTATGAACATAAAATATAGGTTAACCAGTAAAATTTATAGCTGTGACTGACAAATACTTGTGTCTGAAATCTCCATTAAAAATGGAGTAATACTAAGATCCCAGTTCATGTGGATTGTGCACTGCAAAATCATGTACTGTTACACTTTTCTTAAAATGTTGAGTTGATTAGGGTGTGTTTGGTGGAGTTTCATTGGAGAAACTGCTTAGCTATGCAACAGGAGGATAAATGTCATCCATGTTTGTTGGTGAGTATTTGTTAAACAGCCAATGAGTTGGTTGGCATATAAGAGAAATATCAATTTGTTACATATCCAGGTTCCAGTACACACCAAAATCCTGTAAATTAAGCGCAGAGCTTTAGCCCTGGTCAGGGAAATATCACTTTAGTTAAGCAGAGTTTAGCTTGTTTAAACAGGATTGTCATGTTAACATTGTATGGGATCAGTGGCACAGTGGGATCTTGTCTCTGTGCTACTGCACACATCTACAGCACACCTACATGAGGAAATTAGATCATCCTAAAGAAAAAAATCCAAAATGCTTTAATTGTCGGCAGTTGCAGGAATTTGAAATATTTTCAATCAGCATTTTTGTAAAATTTTATTTATTTTTGTTTATGTGGATTCCAGATAGGGAATAATATCAATAATCACAATATCCTGATTTGTGTTCAAAAACATTTGTGCCTATATTAATATGTTTTTATTAGGGATTGTGGTCTATCTATGCTTGCATTGAAAGGACATTAGCTCATTGCATCACTTTTCCTGAAGTTACTCAACGTGCAAGTTAGTAGCCTTTCCCTATAAAACTTGGAGAAAATTTATACTTAAGACCATGTGTGTTGTATTCCCAGATCTTGCTGCTGCAGTCCTGTCAGGGGTATCACAACTCCCCTGTGATAAATAGATTGCTTGTGATTCTCCCATTTATTATAGCAGTGCAGCTGTCTAACAAATAAGAGTCCTGTGTTCAGTGAGGCCTACCTATTGTAGAATCCTCTAGAACACTAGGTTGTTCTTTTAATCCTAAATTATACAAGAACTGAAGCAGAAAGCATTAGAAAGTGGTTCATCATTTTTATTAGTCTTTACCTACCATGGAGCATGCTTTAAGTTCTAATAAAGCCTAAAAGCTTATTAACTTGCTCAGAGGGAAACAGTTGTTTAACACAAAGTAGTGGAACAAAAATGCTTGCAGATATTTCACAACTGTGGTGATAATATTTTATGTTTTTGTTTTATTACTAGTTCTGGACTACTAGCCTTAGGAAAACCCTTGGACAGAGAAAGCACTGATCGCTATATTCTGATTGTTACGGCCTCGGATGGCAGACCAGATGGGGTGAGTTTCCTGTGAAAGTTCAAGAAAACGGGCTATTACACAATATGTAGTTAGGCACTTGAAAGAGTCTAATTGTAGTATATTGTAGATGGGTCTTGACCAAATATCTCTGTAATCTGCAACAGTTTTCCTCTACTCAAAAAGATTTGTGTAGGTAAAGCCTATGTATTACTGGAGTAATGTCTTTGATCTTGAAACAAAGTGACTTTGCTTCTCTTTCTGCCTTTTTGTTATTCTTTGACAAAAAGCAATGCAGTCAAGGTTTTGCATTATTCATATATGTGCATCTTCTTACTATTTTTTCTTCTTGCTGTGAAATAACCTATCTTGCTTCTTACTTTCTCCTGAAGATCAGTTATGTGGGCAGCTGTATTATAGATTTGTATTTTATCTAGTAAAATGTATTGCATTTTTTACAGAATTGACAGATGAAAGCACTGTCCAACTTCAATTTTTTTAAGCTATCAAAGCTTCTCTGAGTCACTTAAATATAAAATATAACAACTTTTTTATCAGAAGGCACTTCTAATTTTTTTTATGTGTGCATTGATCACGCATACAGTGAACCTGCAATCAAAGCAACAATTGCTCATATTTGTGTTTAGTATAACAGACTTGTGACCTTCAATTTCTATACTAGAAAGTGGAGAGCTATTTAAAGATATATATTTATTTATCAAGCAGAGGCAATGAAATTAGTTTTTCTGAAAGTTTACGCAATCCTAACAGGGGAATTTACTGCAGTTGGATTGTGCAAGACATATGGGAGCAGAGCAATTCTGCTGTGGACTTGTGCCATGGAGTAATAGCATAAATGAAGGAGAAGTCTTAATGTATCTGACCTTAAATATACAGTGTGTAAGGGCAGACATGAAATAATATATCCACTCTATCTGGGCTGTTCTAGAAGGCAGTATTCAGTTTGAGATTGAAAGAGAAATTTCTGACAGTTTACTATTGGAGCTATCATGAAAGCTCTGTGATTTGGACCTTTGTTCACCCTGTCCACCACAGCAGAAGAAAATCTTATGTATTAATCCTGTGGCATGTTCTGTTCCTTAGTTTAGCTTCTTCAGCTTGTAAGGCTGGACTTCCTGCTCAGTATTTACTCAGAGTTTGGTTTGTTTGTTTCTGTTTGTTTGTTTGTTTTTTTCTCTGAAGTATTCAGGAGGTTTTAGGTGCTTTATATAATTCTGTGGCAATATGGAGTAACTGTAACAGAGCCTACAGCTTTTCCATTAAAATTTTGGTTACAGTTATCTTCCTTAATTCATCTTAAAATTGTAATTTTGTTACTTGTGAACTACTTTCTATTCTTGATAGCCATGATTTCAGTTGTTTTAATCACTAACTTCCAGCTGTGAAATCTGAAGATTTAGATAGAAGTCTTGTGTTCTCTTTCAGACTGTGTTATACTACTTTAATGCTATCTGGGACATAGAAAAGCTATTGAAAATATACTTCTGCTTCCTTTCATCTTGAGATTCGTTCTCTTTGTCTTAGAGGTTAATTGGACATCTGATCCATTTTAATATTCAGATGATAATAGTTGTTTTTTTAAATAGAGTTCCAGTTAATCATTGCATGCTATTTAACATAAAGTAGTTCTATATAAGATGAGATACATATGTAAGGTGAGAGGTAGTTTTTGAAGCTAACATTGTGAAACCACCAAAAATAAACTGTGGAGAGCTTCTTAGTATTGTCTGTGAAATATGCTGATGTAGGGTTGACTATCTGTTGCTGTAGAAGTCATTGATATCACATTTGTGAGCAGTTCAGTAGCCAGGCTGAAGCAGTAGTGGCCATGTTGTTGGGGGAATGGGCTGTGCTTTTATTCTTCATGCATTAGCTAACCCAGTGAAGAGAGGGCCAGAAGTTCCTATAGGTGTGATAATCCAAATAAGAACAGTAGCATTCTCAAAAGCAATTTTAATTATATGCAAATTTCAAGGATTATTTTAGAGGTGTGGGTTGTTTTTTGGTTTTTTTGTTTGTTTGTTTGTTTTGTGGGTTTTTTTTTGGGGGGGGGGAATTCTTTTTTTTTTTTTTTTAATTTTCCCATATATAAATTAAATAATTAGAGTCCAAAGAGCTGTTGTAACATCAATGAAAGGTATTTGTGATTTTTCCAGTGTTCACATAAAACTACACTCATAATTTCTCAATAAGCATAACAGTTCTTACTAGTACAGCTGTCACTTGACAAGCAGAAAGATGAGCAAAACAGCAGCAGGTCACTTGACTCTTTGGTACTAAATGCTCTTAATGGATGGTGGTGTTGTTGTTGCTCCTGTAACAAAAACATACACTTCAAAAAATCCACTCCTCTGCTATCTCATTACCTGTTTTCCTTCCTTGATGCCATATGTTTGTTTTTTGTTTTCCTGGAGTTCTGTATCTGTAGGTGTACGTGTTAAATTGTACTTACAATGAAACATGGTCACATTTTCTACCTTTTGTGTGTTCTCTTTCCGGCTTGGTTTGGTGTCTTCATCACTATCTTCTACCTGCCTGTAGCTGTCTTCTTCTGTTACGATACTGCCAGTGGTGGAGCACGTTTCTTCATAAAATTGTCCAGCAATATGGCTTACTTGACAAGCTGACTGGACTGCTCTTGCACCTTAAGCTTCTGATGGCAATATATGAAGTGAAAGGGTCGGCTGAGCTTGCCAGTTTCACAGTCCAAGCTAAGTTTCTTAGCTTTTATTTTACAATCAGATGAAATGGGGCAGCTCATATCATTAAATCTCCATGCCTTTTACATGCCAGGAAACAGTGAGTTCGACTCATTTGTCAGGCTTCCTTATGTCTTTACACAATTTCTTTGACTTGCAGCTCTTTTTGACTTATTTTCTGCTATTTGATGGCTCCTCCTGGGCCAGGGACTCATTTAAAGTTGCTGCCTAGTAAAATGGCACACTGTTCTAAAGACATGAATGATTTTTTAAGCAAGTTAGTGCAATTTCATGGAGGACTTTTTAAGTAGTTTATATCAGAAAGCAGCAATGGTGTCTATGAAAATTTCCTACAATTACACAACTGCTGTTCCCCAAACTAATTCACCTGCAGCTTGTCATGAAGGTTTGCTTTTTTGAGCTATTAGCACCTACAGAAAACTGGTTATCTGAGGAACTTGTTTCAGTTAATTTCACATGTAGGTGCAACTTAATTTAAATGACATTAAAATATTTTAGCTCTTAGTGTACAAAACCTGATTTCTTTCCACCCAACAGTAGCCTCTTTGAAACCAGCTATTAGAGTCAATATACTTGAATTAAGCTTTTGTATTCTATAGTCTTTTCTATATTTGTTTCTTTAAAATTTGAAAGGAATTTAATGGGAAAAGACTTTATTAATGTGTTGGGGGGCTGTTAATTGTTTTTATTTTTAAGTAGAACTTTTCTGGCCAGTTGCAACATGAAAATTTGGCATTTGTACATTTTTTGTGGGTAGGTTTTATGAATAGCTATCATAAAATCACAGAATAATGCAGGTTACATGTAGCTGAGCTGATGTAGTTTTAGGTTGTTTCTCAATCACAGTCAGCTATGGTTGTACCATCAGTTTAACTGTGAAACAGGTTATTGAATTCATAGCCTTCAAGTATACAGATGCATAAAAAGCCATGTTAATATCCTTATATGGTGGAAACAAAGAAAACATTTTCACTGGTGTTTCATACTTCTCTGAGAAAGTCCAGTCTTGTGATTTCAGTCAGTGAATTTGCTTCACAAATTGTGAACAGTACTCAAGATATTTCGATATCTATAGCATTTTCCAGCTAAATTTTGAACAAAGCCTTCTAGCCATCATAACAAAGGTTTCAAAGGGGCAGAACTTCAGGTCATTTGATTTTTAAATAGTAGTATATAAAATACTGCATTTTAGATTAAGTACTTAAGATGGGAAACACTGGTATTCCTTGAAATTGCTGAAGCTTTCTGAAAGAAGCTTGTGCCAAACTGCTTTTAAATTTGCCTGTCTCAAGGTGAGCGCTCTTGTTTGTTCAGCATTGTTGTCTATGAATATTTTCCTCCATAGAGGTAAATAAGGTTTGTCAGGTGGTTGAAACCTGTATTTCAGTATTGTGTCAGAGTCACTGGGGTTGACTCACTTGAAGCAAGCAGAAAGAAGAGGCCAGAATGATTCATCATCTTTCCTGCCTTTAACAGTGGTTTAGTTTATGCACTGATTACTATCTTCAGCCCTGTCAGGATCTTTTTTCGCCCAGGGAGACATGCCAAAATAGTTCTTTTTCTACTTCTGGTATCTCAAGGAGTTTTGAGATTAGCACATGAGGCAGCAAAACGGTTTCCACATGGGATCACATTTCTGCTTGGGGTACAGGAGCCCACACACCAGTCTCTTGGTGAGCAACATTTCCTCTGAGTGCCTTTCCCATAATAATGGTGGTACAAACGATTACTTTTCTAAACTCACAAGTTAATTGAGTCCTGATCTTCTTAGGGATTGAAATGCTTCTCCCTGCAGCTGCAACCAAGACAGGCCAGCACTGTGTGCCCTGCCTGTTCCACTCTCCTGTAAAGCCCATTGGATGTTGAACAAGTACATAGTTTACAATGTGGTATTTGCTCTCCTTTTTATTCTCGGCATTCTCTAGAGAAAACTGCTCCCCACCATCATCATTTATGAAGTCTGTTGAACACCTTTTTGTATTTGAAGTCTTTGGTCCCACACACCTTAAATTTTTCGTGTTTTAAAGATATTTTTTCCTGCTGCATTTTCAGTATCATTAATAAAGGGTCTAAGAGACTTTTAACAATGTTTTTATGGCACTAAGTAGTTGAGGTTTCTGTGTTCTAAGCTCCAAGTCTTATCTAACTGCCTAATGTTGTGTGGTGACAGTCGCGTCAACACCTTTTGACTTTCAGGGAATGCTTATTCCATCAAAATCAATACAGACTTACTTATGCCTTCACTAAGCAATACTGCTTTCCATTTAATGGTGTGGCCTGCCTGACACTATTTCATCACTTTTGCATGGCTTATAATGCTCTCGATTGTTTAAAATGCTCAACTATGCTTCCCAAGTTATTGTTGGTTTTGAGTTATAGCATGGAGTATTAACAGGCTTGTGGTTTTTCTCTGACCTTGTAATGGTACAACCTACCACCCGCCACTGTTAATGGTGCAGCTCAACAAACAATTAAGTATGAATTAAGTAAGTAGTTAGAAAAATATTTTTATTTTCATAGTAATGAAACTTAGTTGTAGATGGGCAGAAGAGTGAAGTGCGAATCAAAAAAAGATATCAAGCTTAATTTTTGTCGCAAATTGTGATGTGTTTGGATGGGATTTCAAGGCAAGAATTCGCGTCTTTGCATTTCAAAGGGAGGAGTAACAAATAAATATGCATGACTTTTGTTAGAAGAAAGAAAATGCCTTCTGTGCTACTTATTTTTGGCTTGTATGTGTGTGTCAGTTCATTTATATAAATAAACCAGGAAGCTCCATTGTTTTGCCTTAGTGAGTATTGTGTGATTTAAGCCAAATTGAAACCCCCAAATACATTGTCTAGTCATAAAGATATTCACCCAGCACTTCAGAAATGTGTTTCTGCCCAAGTTTATAAAGCCATTTGAGTGTTAATAATTAGGCATTCTTAAAAGCTATCAGTCATCCAGGGGCTGTTCCCAAACCTCTCAGGCAGGGAGCCTGAAGGAAACTAACAACACTGATGTCCCTATTTACTGTCACTTCATGGTACTCAGAAAATACTGCCAGGGTTCATATGCTTTCATATGGCTTAGAAGACTCAGCCACCAGGCCGCTAAACTACTTTGGAAGTCCAGAAAAAGCTGTTGTTTATCTGCCCTTTGGAAGTTGTGCTCTTCAGGGTCTAGTCCAAGATTGCTGGATGGGAAGGATCAGAGGCGACTTAGCTGTGGAAGAGTTTCTCTGAAAGCCATGAATCCAAGACTTTGCCCATTAATCTCACGCTTCTTCTTTCTTCTGCAATGAACACTTTATAGAAAATAAATGAATAATTTTAGCATTGCAGACCCCACAACAAGTTTAGGGCCGTGTTTCCTGGGGAGGCAGAGGCACCATGAGGTGACTCTTAGGAAGGAATCTGAGAGAGCAGTTTTCTCTGTGGTCTGGGCAGGCCCAGATCAGCTGGGTGCAGAATGCAGGGATTTTTTGTGCTTTGTATATGTGGTTCTGGGTGTACGCAGCACTGGATTCCAAATTCCATTTTGATGTCTGATGCATAAATGTAAGATACTGCAATGTTTAACCTTTAAGTGTGGCTAGAACATTCATGGCTTTGCACTGTACTAAGCACAAGATTTTAAATCAGTGGGACTTAGAAACTCTGAAAATCACATTTTTGGCTGCAGTATGTAGAAGTATGGTGTTTGTAGAAGGTTATGGTAGTCACTCTGCCACAGGAATGCCATCAGAATAACCAGCATTTGAAAACTAGTGTTTATCACCTTATGTTTATCTAGCTAAATAATTGCCGCGGCTTTAAATGAAAGTCTAGTATTACATATGCTTGTATACAATTGATCCTAGACAAAGATGTGACAAAGCTTCCTTAGAGCAAACAGGTAGCACTAGATCAGGATCATTTAGACAAGGATTTGCTGTTTGAATAGCATACAGAAAATTAATTGCAGTAAATTTTCTGTTACTCCTGTAAATTTTGCCTATATCTGCTCCATGTCAGTTCTATTATCTGTCTAGAATAAGGTAGAATAAGCCTCCTTCAGTAAAAACTTACTGAACAGAGATTTTGCATACAAAAAGGCTTCTGTTGAAGAGACTTCTACTTAACTGAGCTTTTCATAATCAGTAAGGCAAGACTGAAAAAAGAAAAAAGTCAGTGGGATCTGTTCATACTGTGGAACTTTAATACTTCCTTAATGTGGCACATTTATTTTGATTTGTTGATGCAGTGGGAAGAAAATGTTCTTAAATATATGAAAAGGAGGAATTTAAATAGATAAATTATTTTATAATTAAAACTCCTCAGATTATTTTCTTTTCAACAATGCAAACTGTAACAAAAGGGAAACTCTTCCTATTACTGTTTTCCTAATAAGTTATGTACTTCATATGAGAAAGCCTTAAAAATTTAAGCTGACCTGTAAATTTCAGTTGGCGTGAGAAGAATTTGTCCAGCCAGATTTCCTCTTCTCCGCGCATTAGCTCTTTTATTAGGATGATCTTTAGTAGATTGCCAGATGGCCAGTGTTTGTGCAGCTTGTCTGCTTGCATTGCGTAGATAATATTCCCCATAAATGCTTTGATTTCAAATATTAATAAGGAAGGAGTGATTTAAGTAATCCTCATAAAAAATATAGATCAGTTTTCAATCAAAGATTCTGAGCAGATTGTAATTCCATTTTGAAAGATGACTTTAATTATTTTAAGATGAGAAAAAGTTCTGCAGCAAGGATTATTGAAGCATTTTGTATGCCTTCATAAATAAGCTTATGTAGAACTACGTTAAAATAGGTCTTACATCAGAGTTTACAGAAACAGTAATTTATAGTGTAACATTATGTATATATTATGTTATTGTGTATATTCAGTAGTACCACAGTCATGACAGTAAATATCACGGTCATGAATTCTAGCTGGACTGGAAAAAGTAATTTGGGTAGACTGTTTTTCAGACAGCGCTGTATGTGCAAATTTAGAGAGCTCAAGAGCAGACACATGAAGCTCCTTCCCCTGAAATCTCTGTAGCTGAGCATGCCTTTCAGACAGATCTTGCAGGTTAGCTAAAACCTCTGCTGGTTTTGTAACAGCAGTGAATTCCCCAGTTCTAAGTAAATAGATAACCCATGCAAGAAGGATAGGAGAATTGCAGCCCAAATTCCTCACCTGTTTTGAAGTTCTCAGGTTTGGTTTATGATACAAAGATTAATGTAGAGATGCCACAACTTCATCCATTTTTGATTGACACTAATTATGAGTTTTTCATATAGATGCAGATCCATTTTTCGAAAGCTTTATCTCTCCCAGGGTGAATGACTAATGTAGCCTACTTTGTATATTATCCTCCAACTATGTTAGGTGATGTGTACCACACATTATGCTCTAAACTTGTGTTGTTTAGCCTGGACTGTATAGCTTGGGCTGCAAGTTACCAGCTACTGCTGGTGCACCCAGTACAAACAGTAATTTTTCATTTCTGTTATATTGAGTTGCTTTTCAGCTGCCTGGACAGCAGATCAATACTCTTTCTCTTCCACAAATAGATACACAGGGTTGGAGCCTATGTGGTTACGTGCTGGTGACTGGCATAACAGTAGAGACCTGTCCCGTCAATTCCATGAAATTGTCAAAGGCATTTCTTGAGCGTACTTGATTTTATCTTCCTTTCCTACTAAAGTTCTCATTTTTTCTATTTCCTTTTGGGATATGTGAGGTTTTAGTTTTGGGATGTTTCCTTTAGAGATCTATTTTTGTGTGTTTGACAGCTTTTTTCTTTTTCTTTTTTTTTTTTCTTTTTTTCCCCTTCCCCCCTTGCTGGCTTTTTCTAATCCTTTTTTTCATAAATGTAATTATTGACAAGCTCCAGCCTTGTCTTTCTCTTCAGCCTCACTCTCTTCTTTCTCCTACATTTCTTTGCATTCCAGCTACCCATTTCTTCTTTATAACTTGGAGAGGAGTAGAGGGTCAGTAGATACCTCTTTTAAAGTTCTCGTGCCCTACACTGGAAGGAATCAAGGTCTGAAAATACCTGAGGGCTTGCAGCCTTGCTGATAGGAAAATCCCTTCCACATTGCCTAGTGGACATTGTTTGTTATGGGTATACAGCTTCTCTGCATTCAAAAAGGTTAGTGAACAGGACCGTGACAAGTTGTGCATATATTCCCATCACTTTTTCGACTTTGGCACATCACTATCATCCTTCATTACCAAGCAATATTAGATTCCCATTAGCAACATCTTAGCTGTCACTTTCCTGGAGCTGAACTTAGACATCATGCAATTTATCTGTTACATAGTTAATGTATATTTTATTCTGGTACTTATCACTCCTAGTATCTTAAGATCTAAGCATCTGTTTCCCCTGTTTGCTAAAGAATAGCTATTATTTTGGATATCATAATTTTAAATGTAGTTTTCTTGAACTGAATATAGACAATTGCTGATATGTAGCTCAGAATCATTATTTGCAGTTTCTTTTTTGATCAAATAAGTCCTTGGGCTTTGCTTCAGATCTTACTATTTGCAGACTCACATCTAGAGACAATAACGTTTATCTTGGAGTTTGTCTAAATTAATAAACTTGCTTGACATCAGAGCTAAGAATGTTTCCTCTCCAAGGCATAGAATGCTTTCATCAATATCCAACTTCAATTTAAATGGCAGGGTACAAATAAAATAAGACACAAGTGAAATTTGCTTCAAATTTATCATCTGTAACATTTATCAGGGCTTGGCATACTTAGGACAAAAGATATTTGTGGAAGTGATGTAAATGTTACATTTATTGCTTAGGGAAGAATTACATATGTAAGAACTATTTTAGTGGCCCTAAGAATGTTATAAATTTCAGCTGCTGATCTTTTGTTTGACTTGTATTTATTATAAAAGAGAGGTAAATACAGTTTTGTTGTGGTTTAAGCCCAGCCAGTAACTCAGAACCATGCAGCCACTCATTCACTTCCCCTCTTCTGCCCCCCAGCTCATGGAGGGATGGGGAGGAGAATCAAAAGAATGTAACTGCCATGGGTTGAGATAATAAAAGTCCAGTAACTAAGGTATAATACAAAACTAGTACTGCCACCACCAATAATAATAATGATAATAATAATGGAAATAACAAGAAGAGAGAATATGAAACTAAAAGGGAAAAAGGAAAAGAGAACAATAAACACAAGTGATGTACAGTACAATTGCTCATCACCTGCCAACAGATACCCATCCTGACCTGAGCAGCAATCTGCCCTTCTAGGTAACTGCTGCCAGTTTATATGCTGGGCATGACATGCTGTGGTATGGAATATCCCTTTGGTTAGTTTGAGTTTGGCGTCCTGTCTCTGTTTCCTCCCAGCTTCCTGTGCCCCTTCTCACTAGCAAAGCATAAGACCAAAAAGTCCTTGATCAGAGTAAACATTGCTTAGCAACAACTAAAAACATTGGTGTTATCAGAGTTGTTCTCAGACTAAAGTTGAAAACACATCACTTCACCATCTACTAAAGAGATAAACAACTCTTACAGCTGATCCCAGGGCAGGTTTATAACAGTAATAAATAGAAAATGCCTGACATGAGGCTGTACTACTCTTTCCCTGCATTAATTTCCAGTAATAGCTTCAGTACTCCTTTCAAAATCATACTTGACAAATCTTTGTAGAAATATCTAGTTTTAAAACAGCCAAGGCAGATTTTTATCCTTACTGTATTATCTTAGTATTTGCATGAGGAGTATCAATTCAGTTAATACATAAAACCAAGTTGTGAATTAGATGTCTTTCTCATTACTTCAGGGAACCACTCGAATTTGAAGAATTTAGTGGCAATTATGTCAAGACCTTGAGTGAAACAGCAGCTGTGTTACATGAGAATTTGTTTTACTGTCTTTTAGGATCCCCTAAAAAACACTGCAACTTTTCACAGTTCCTTTAGAAATCTTTAAAGTTTGCTTTTGTTCTGAAGTACATAATAAACAAAATAGTGTGTATACATTCAAGGGGGCAAATTAAACTAGCTGCGAACAATTTTATTCAAACATATTTTCTTCAAACGTCATCTTTTTCAGTTTGTTTTCCCCAAGATTTGCAATGAAAAATCTGCTTTCTGATGCTGGTAAGCATTGACTTATTTTTACTCTGACATATGCAGGTCACCTTGCAATGGTACAAGACTAGAGACAAAGAGGACAGTGATGATTTTAGGGAGTTGGGATGTAGGTTCCAGATATACATCACAGCACCTGGCGTATGAGAACCAGTGAAGGAAGAGATATTACATATTTTTATTTTGAGAGTATGAGATACCCAGTGCAGCTATATTTTTTTTTCCTTTGCTAAAAAAAAACAAGAAAGCTGGCTTTGCAGAACTAAATAGGCACCCAATTGGAACTTGTCTTCAAATATAGCTTTTGATGCTTTGATAGTCAAAGGTGAAAACTATTCTTAGAAGTCCTCATATTCTTCATTACTGACTTGAAAAATTTTCATGTGATATTGTGACAAAATTAAAAGCATCACTACCTCCCTGCAAGTGTGATGGTGGTTTCCCTGGGGGAAGTTTTTAGGCTAGTGACAGAAAAAATGAAGTGGGGTTTATGTGACAGTGGGAGTGATCCTAGGCAGCCACTGTTACCTGCAGTTGAAAGTGATTATAATAAATGGTTGGCTTCTCTAACACTACAAGAAACTGAGCTTCATACAAAATCCAGATACCCTTTCTCAGTATGTTTACTTTCACCCTCTCTGTAGCGCATGTTTCATCCCCAAAGCATCCATTCACTACCTGTGGTCTTCCTCGCCTCTTGACTAGTATGCCAAATACTTACTTGACTGCTTTGAGAAAGGGTATGACCCATAGTCTACTTGCTTGCCTTTTTTTCTGTTCCAGTGACAGAATGAAAAAATGTCATGGCTAGCCCTGAACTTCTAAGCAATGATTACTTAGTCAATGTGATTTTAGTGTTGCTGGTGACTTTTTACATTATCTAGAGGATGGATGATCATGATGTTACCAATACTGATCCGTGCTGCAGTTCTAAATAAACCACTGTAATTTATTCTAGTTGTCTAATACAGGCTATTACAGTCTCAAGCTACAGCTTACAGAGAGCTTAAGCAAATCTTTGGAGCCATCTAATGGGGATATAAAACCAATTTTATTTAATAATCTTTGATTATAGCAGTTTCTGACGTTAATGACAGAACTTCTGCTTTATGCATCTCAAAGACATAAAGGTAGCCAACGGATGACTGCTTCATGTAAAAGGTTGACATTGCTCTATCAGTGGGACAACAAATGTTTTGAGTATTCCATTATTCTTTCTCAGTTTCAGAGTTTGTGGTTAGAAGAGAGCACAGAGGCATTGCTGCTAACCCAGAGTTTGTTTTGAATGCCCTTCTTGGTGATCCTGCCATTGAATTCAGTTTTGATAGTTTGCTAAATTGTGTCTAATATGAAAAGCAGTATTATTTGAAATGTTGTTCTTATTACAGGATCTTATTTTAGTACCTTTGGAAGTTTAGGGAGAAGAAAAAACATAATTTATAAAATAATTTTCCTGTTTGGCATCTCAATAAATTTTATTCATTTGAAAAAAAATATCTTTTTTAGTTCATAAGTGAAAACTTTCTGTGTGAATTGAGACTCAGTAACAAGTGCTGTGGTATGGAATACGTCTTTTGGTCAGTTTGGGTCAGGTGTCCTGTTTCTGCTTCCTCCGGGCTTCCCCTCCTCCCTGGCAGATCATGAGGCTCTGAAAGGCCTTGGGCAGCCTAAACATTCTAAGCTGTAACTAAAAACATCATTGTTATCAGCGCTGTTCCCAAACCGAAAGTGAAAAACACAGCGCTGCACCACCTACTAAGAAGGAGAAAAATTACTGCTACTGCTGAACCCATGACACCAGGTCATGCAGCTACTTCTGCTCCACTCGCTGTTTGCTGACAACCGCAGGCTTTCCCACAGAGCTGCTCTCAGCTAGGCAGGCCTTTGCCCAGGTTCCTGTGAGGGGCTTGTCCATTCCAAAGCAGGGACTGGGCATTTGTTGAATTTCACACAGCTCCTCTTGGCCCATTTCTCAGCTGTTCCACATCCCTTCTGAATGGTAGCCCTGCCCTCCAGTGTATTGACTGTTATCCCCAGTTCAGAGTCACCTGCACACTTGAGGAGAGTGTGCTTCATTACCTCCTGTATGTAATTGATAAAGATTTTAAAAAGGGCCTTAAAATAAGTCTTAAAGTTGAGGCTCTATTAAGCAGAGTTCACTCTCCACTGCTGCTTCCACAGTCTCCTCTGAGGTGAAATCTGAGGCTTTTTGATACTTCAAATGACCACTTCTACATGTATTCCAGTATTTCAGTAAGCTCTGTATTTCTAATATTGTAATTATTGTGTTTCAAGAAGACTTGGAGGAGAAGAAAAGTTCCCTTTTGTGTTCAAGACATAAAAGAATTGCTGCAGGGTCATATTGTTAATAGCATGCTTCCAAAGCAGAGAGTTCCCTGGATTTAGAAAACACTGTCAGTTAGAGGAAGTGCTTGTAAGAGTCCCTTATAAAACGCTGCTATATTTGTCTAAAGTATGTGAACTGCCCTCCTGGCATGCACTTAGGTACAAAAATGAGACCTCTAAGTAATTCACAACCATGATTTTATGTTCAGCAGTTGATTCAGAAGTTATCAGATGCAAAGACATGTTTTGGCAGCTGCTCTGAGAGCTACTTCAAGTTGAGTAGGTGTCATCCAAACTTAACTACCTAGAAAAAGGGCAGGAAGGAGGACTCCAGAAACTACATGCCAGTCAGCCTGAGCCCAGTGCCAGGGAAAGGTCATGAAGTAGGTCATCCTGAGTGAGATCACACAGCACATGTGGCAAAACTGGAGGATCTGGCCTAGTTAGCAGGGTTCATGAAGGGCAGGTGCTGCTTGACCAACCTGATCACCTTCTGTGACAAGGTGACCTGCCTGGTTGATGAGAATAAGGCTGTAGACATTGTCTGTTTGGACTTCACTAAAGCATTTGACACTGTCTCCCACAAGGTTCTCCTGGAGAAACTGGCTACTCGAGGCCTGGATATTTGTATTCTTCACTGGGTTGATGGCAGAACCCAAAACGTGATGGTAAATGGAGTTGCACCTAGTTGGCAACCAGCCACTAGTGGTGTCCTTCAGGGCTTGGTATTGGGGCCAGTGTTGTTTAATATCTTTATTGATGATCTGGATGATGAGATTGAGTGCAGCCTCAGTAAATTTGCAGATGTACCCATTTGAGTGGGAGTGTTCATCTACTGGAGGATAGGAAGGCTCTGCAGAGAGATCTGGACAGACTTGATTGATGGGCTGTAGCCAGTGGTATGAGGTTCAACAAGGTAAAGTGCTGAGTCCCGCACTTGGGCCACAATAATCCCATGCAATGCTCTGGACTGTGTGAAGAGTGGCTGGAAAGCTGCTCAGTGGAAGAGGACCTGCGGGTGCTGAGTGACAGCTGGCTGAACATGAGGCAGCTTGTTTCCAGGCAGCCAAGAAGGCCAATGGCATCCTGGCCTGTATCAGAAATAGTGTGGCCAGGAGGGCCAGGGCAGTGATCATCCCCTTCAAATACTGTGTTCAGTTCTGGGCCCCTCACTACAAGAGAGACAGTGAATTGGTGGAGCGAGCCCAGATAAAGACAGCAAAACTAGTGAAGGGCCTGGAACACAAGTCTTATGAGGAATGGCTGAGGGAACTGGGCTGGTTTACTCTGGAGAAGAGAAAGCTCAAGAGGGGACCTTATCCTTCTCCACAACTGTCTGATGGGAAGTTGTAGTGAGGTGGAGGTTGGTCTCTTTTCCCAAGTAACAAGTGATACAACAAGAGGTAACAGCCTCAAGCTGCACCAGGTGGGGGGTTTAGGCTGGATATTAGGAAAGATTTTTTCTCTGAAAAGGTAGTCAGGAACTGGAACAGGCTGCCCAGGCAAGTGGTGGAGTCACCATCCCTGGAAGCATTCAAACTGTGTAGATGAGGCTCTTAGTGACATAGTTTAGTGGTGGACTTGACAATCCTGTGGGAATGGTTGGACTTGATGATCTTAAAGGTCTTTTACAGCCTAGTTGATTCTATGAGTCTGCATGCACCACAGATTGTCAGATGCATCCCATTAAAATTCTCTTGAATGAAAAAGAAGTATTTTCAAAATGAGAATTACTCACTATCTTAAGCCAATGGGTTTTTCTATGCCATATTTGTCCCAGTTTATTAAATCTAAGAGGTTTTATTACCTTGTATTCTGTGGAATCAAGTTACCTTCAGAAGACTGATATACATTCAGTGAGCATTGCTTATAAGAGCAAACATTCAGAGTGTCTTTTTTGTGACAATGATGCATAAGTTGTAAAGTACATTTTCCTTATATAAATTGCATGTGAGAATGGAAATTTCAGAAAAAAATCAGCAAATAACTGAGCATAGGCAAATATAAGAAGCCAGCTTGAAAGCATCTTTTTATTTATTTTGAAATATTCATTACTTTTTCAGTATTAAGTGCTTACTGTATTTTTATTGTGGAACAGGTATGTTTTCTGCATTTGCTTCCATAGAAAAACTGTAGAAAGATTCCAACTCTGAAAGAGCTGTACTGTGCCTGGGTATTACTTATGCCACTTGTGTGTGTTTGGCATCTGCTTTTTTCTGTGCCAGTATCAAGAGGGATTGCTAAGGAAGCCTTCTAGCACAGGTATCACCTCAGTGAATATGTGAGGCACATCAAATGTAGCAGCCAGATTTATAGCTGTGAGGAGACAGCTGACTCCAGTACTGCTGACTGGGCTGCTTGCCAAGTCTGAGGATTTGGAAGGTGAAGGAGATTGACCTGTTACAGGATCTCTCCTGCAGAGAGTAAGTTATCAAATTGAACTGGTGATGCATCAATGAAAGCATGACCAAATGTTATTAAGATAGTGAGTACATTAGTTGTTTTTTGCAAGTGCTTTTTTCATGTGGCAGAAACAAGAAACTTGCCCCTTCATGAAAATTAGACAGTAATCTGCCTTTATTTGCTGTGGGCAGTTACTGCGGGAACCTGTGAAGGTGTAAAACTACTTGAGGTTTATTACATGGGCGGTACTACACCAGAAGTTGTTTCTGAAAAGGCATACAAAGATGCAGGTTCACATTCAGACTTCTTAATCTTGAATTTTATTTTTTTTTAAGTGATGGTGGCTAAAGGTTTCTTTATGTAAACTGTGAGATACCACTAACAGGTTGGTTGGTGTCAGCTAAAGCAAGAGACTTTTTTCAGGGATTAGTGACATCTGCACAGTGTAATTGCCATGACTATAACATCTTATGGATTTTGTTCAGTGTAGCTTGATACAAAGTAGTGTGATATCAGAAGGCATCTAGATGCAGCACAGAAAAGCCAATTTAATACACTGTGTTTGATTTTTCACTGCATTTCACAGTAACAGTGCAGACATCATTACAAATATTACTATCACTAGGGGAATAGGGCAAAAATGTCTGGACAGCCAGCATTAGCAATCTGCAGCAATGAGGCATCAGTATTAACTTCACATGCTTCTGGCATCCATTTCCCTTACTATACTTTTCTAACAAGCTGTATTTATAGAATAAGGTAATTTTATTTTCATATGAACTGAATGGAACAGTGAAGGAAGCTTTCATGCACTACTGGGACTGCGTTACAATGCCCGGTGCACCTGCCCAGTCGCTGCTCCATCAGCATTGGTTTACACCACTATCAGTCATGCCACATGCTAATATGTCTTGCTCATGGAGAAGGTGCTGTAGCCTCTGGACTATCTGTGCCTGTGTTTCTCTATTCTTGCAATGAAAGACATTCCTAGTGTATAATTTCAATATTCCTTATTGTGTTTTTTGCCTAGTAGATCTTCTTTTTTGCTGGATGAGGAGTACTGATCATTCTTTCTGTTTGCAACCCTTGTCACAGGCCACAGAAACTTGCACTATTAGCCTCAGATAATAAGGTTGAGCAACAAAAAGAAAGGCATGTTTTTGTTGCTCTTGCCACAATGCTTAAACTCGTGAAGCTCAAACTGAGCTATTTCATCTCAATGCAAAACTCTTCAACTTGAGAAACAGGGAAGAGAGGCCAATGCTTAGGCATATTCTGAAATAACTAACTGCTTGAAGTATCTAGCATTAGCAGATGTATTTGTTGCCATCTTAAACTGTAATAAACCTGAAGTTATAGTTCACAGTGATACTTGCTGCTGTGCTAGATATGAATTTATGGAATAAAAGTGTCTGATAGCAAAGATGTAAACATTTGATGAATTGATTTAAGATACGGTAATGTATTACAATAATGTATTAAATACAACAGTGTGGCACTTTGTGACTGAAACAGTATCTAGGACCAGTGAAAAGGGATCTGACTCCAGCTCTGAAGATGTGCAAACAAAATATTTCATTTTCCAGTTGCTTTGATTTGTATAGAAAATTTCAGTAGGGAGCACAGATATATTTTGTTGAAATTGTATATGTGTTAAATGTAGTTGATTATGCTGTACACACTAGGCACCTATCTGTATGTTGAAGTTGATGTGCCAGTGCTTTAGCATGTCAATGTGACGTGGGTGAAGGATGATATAGAGATCTGAGCTGATGCTGGCTGAGCTCACCATGACCCTGTGGCAGCATGATTGTGCCAACTAAGAGGCTGACTAATCATCTAAGCTAATCATTATAGTATCATATTTGGTGAGTAAAATCAGTAATTTCTTTCCAAATTATAGTTCTGGCAAATTTTAATATTTCTAGACTTTTCCCCCACTCACAATGAATCATCCTTAAAATACATATAAGAAATAAAGTTATCTGATATCCTTTGTGCATCTCTGATATATTATTCAGTTTCAAGCCTGTTTCGTTGTATAAGACATGTAGAAAAAAACTCTTCAAATGAATAGTGACTCCTGTTTCAGAAACCCATGAAAAAAAATTGATAGCCCATTTATCTGAGATTCTGTACTGGATCATTCTTATACATAGCAAAAAGGTTGCTGATGAGTTGTAATCTGTGCAATTGTAAAATAAAGATAATTTGTTCATAACGTTATCTTTCTCTGTAGACCTCAACTGCTACCGTTAATATAGTGGTGACGGATGTAAATGACAATGGACCAGTTTTTGATATGTTTCTACCTAAAAACCTGTCTGTACAGGAAGAGGAAGCCAATGCTTTTGTTGGTCAAGTAAGGGTAAGTTGTTAACTGTGAAGAGTTAAATCGTTTATTACCCAAACTGCCCAGGCAATTGGGAATGACCACAAAGTAATTGTGCCTTAGACCAGCCCACATCAAAATGTGTTAGGTTTAAACACAAACTGTCTATTGTCAGTTTGCTTAATATGCTTTTGTGTTTCTTTTCTATGCTTAATAGCTCAAGAGTTTTTTCATTTACAAATAGCATATGAAAATACTGGTTTTGGAGACACACCACTGTAAGAGCTGTCTTGTGACAGATTTACAGTGTTAAAATGTTGTTGCCATGTTTTTTACTCTTACTGATTTATTTTAAAATATTTTTCTAACATACTGAAAGAGTGATATAGATGTATATGAAGTTGTCACACATAGAAAATTTCAAGGCCATTAAAGGGAGAAAGCAGTTAAACTGTTGACTGAAATAACTGATCACCTGTCATGAAAATAGATGGCGCTTGAAGTATGCATAACTTTTTTTGGAAAAGTCATTTTTTTTCTCAGATCAGGTGAAAGAAGAAAGTATGAATTGTTTGAGGGTTTTTTTACTATTAGTTGAATGTAGTGTTGCATATTTCCTTCAATGATTGAATAACTTTGTGGGTTACCATGAAAGTTGGATGCAGTAAGAGCTGCAGGTAAAAGATAAATTTGGAAACACATTTTTTCAGGAAGTTAGGAAAAAAAAAGTCTTTTTTTCCAGTAGCAACCATATCAATAAAAAAAATGGAGGCTCCTTAGCTGATGTATTAGCAGTACCTTCAGAAAGAATGGAACATTTTGGGTATCATAGGAACCAGATTGGAAGGTATATAACCATAATAACCCTGTCTCTTTCCAAATTTGTATTATTCACTAAGACATCCATCAGTATTTCTTGTCTATCATCTTTCTTGTTAGTGTTCTGTTGTTTTTGTGTGAATTTCAATTGTTTTCTGCTTTTTGGGATAAGTTTGAGTTTCCTTCCAATTTTGTTCATTCAAGTTTAGTTTCATTCAAGTTATACTTTATTTTTTGTAGACTTCTTCAGTACAGTTCCATTTACACTTATGCTGAAATGGTTCTACATGTGCCTGTGCTGTGCTTGCAAGTACCATTAAAGGTGGGTACTGCACTGAAGCAGTCCAAGCTCAGGAATAATTTTTAAGGGAAATAACTTTTGTCAGCATTGATGAAGACTACAATTTTTCTAAAGTGGTTTGTTGTTTTTTTTTTTTTCCCCCCTTAATGACTGATTGAAATTTCAGGCATGTCAAAGGCTATTTTGAAGCCTTGGACATATAGAAATTAGAATCCCCACAATTTAATTAGTTTTCATAAATTAGTAAGTTATTGCTTTGGGTTTTGTCATTGTATTAATCTTATATGGTTGTCTTTCATTTTGCATCCTAAAACATAGGGATGTGATATTTCAGATCAGTAACAAATATCTTTAAAATTCATTTTGAGTTTTGCCAGGTGCCCTCAAGGTGCAATAATCTTCTCAAACATTAGATTGAGTAAACAACACAAATTATTGCAATAGAACATATATAATGAAACCTTGTAATAGCTTATTCCTAGTTGTGGAATGACAGAAACTGGTTGTGTCATTTATTGTCACATTTATCATCAGTCCTAATTCCCAGTTGTTGTGGTTTAATCCCAGATGGCAACTAAATACCATGCAGCCTCTAGCTCACCCACCCCACCCCACCGGTGGGATGGGGAGGAGAATCAAAAAAAAAGGTGAAACCCATGGGTTGAGATAAGAACCATTTAAAAATTAAAATAAATAAAGTACAATAGAATATTACTGCTACTACTACTAATAATAATGAAAAGGGAAATAACAAGGAAAGAGAGATATAAAACTAAGAAAGCGATGAGCAACAGTGATGCACAGCACAATTGCTCACCATCCACTGACACATATTCAGCCTGACCTGAGCAGTCATTGGTCCCTCCTGGGTAATTCCCCCAAGTTTATATACTGGGAATGACATGTTGTGGTATGGAATACCCCTTTTGCCAGTTTGGGTCAGGTGTCCTGTCTCTACTTCCTCCCAGCTTCCTGTGCCCCTCCTGAGAGACTGAGGAGTACTTGACTTAGAGTAAGCATTACTTCATAACAACTAAAACATCGGTGTGCTATCAACATTTACTGTTAAAGCCAAAACACAGCATTGCACCAGCTACTAGAAAGAAAATTAACTGTCCAGCTGAAACCAGGCCGCCAGTATTGGTATAGAAAAAGCTTTCACTTTAAAGAGCAAATACTGAATGGAATTTCTACTGTTTCATATTCAGAAATGCTAATAGGTAGTATAGAAAACAGTGGTTTGGGCATTTGGAAATTTTTTCTTGCTTCAGTGAGATTATTGAAATAATGATGATATGCGTTTAGGTGTAGCTGTGTTGTTTGAGGATATTCTTTCAAATCTGCAATAGCTTTTGTTATGATGTGCTTCATAGTACATTAGAACTGCAGTAGGTATGGCGGAGGTTTCTATGGGAATACATTATGTATTAGAAGTTGTAATGTGGGTAAAATATAAAGGCCTATTTTAGATGAAAATAGCCTGGTAAAAGAAAGTAGTCCTTACTGTGTCCTGCATTTTCACTACCAAGAATTGAACCACTGACTGGCATATCTGCTTTTCAGGGTGTCTTTTACTATATTTATTTGAAACAGAAACCTGAAATCCACCCAAGCAGTAAGATAAATGATTTAAAAACACACAAATAAAACCAACCAAACCCCCCAACCCCAGCCAAAAACCAATACAAACCCCCCAGACAGGTTCAGTGGTGTCTCTTTCCCTTCTGAATGTTGCCTTCCCATTTTTCATGGGAAAAATATAGCAATTTACTACCTTAAAACCCGAAGAGATACGGACTCTGCTGTTTATTGAGGCAGAGGACCTAGTGATGAAAGATACAGAAAAGGTGCTCAACTACTTTGATGTCTCAGGGGGGTTTTTACAGGTAAGGTTTTGTGTCAGGATCGTCAGTTGCCTGAGCCAGGGCCAATCTGAGGGAAGAAAGCACTACCCATTAAAGTTACGGGCTGCGTAAGGAAATAAGACATAAGCACAATCTGACATAATGACCTGAATGCTGAATGATTGACCAAACTGCCTCCAGAGGTTCCTCTCAACTGAATTAATTTTGTTTCTAATCAGCTTATTATTTGAATGTATTTTATAGTGAAATTCATTATTTTCTTTGTGTAAGATCCACAAAAATAAATTCTTAAATATTTTGATTATTATTAGCAGCTCCTTCCCACCCAGACCCAAATACTAGTTGACTTGATAGTAACGCTGGTAGGTCTGATAATACATTAATTCTGTGATGTCAATAAGTTGAAAGGTTCAGCTGTAACAAATTTATCAGTACATAAATAAATGTTAGAAATAAACTGAATAATGTCAAACGCTACTGGAATGTTTTTCCCATTCTTGACATTCTATACGGGCTTCTCTTTCTTCCTTCTCATGAGACCACAAAACTTCATGTGTGTTGTGTGCTCATCTGTTCTAAACAAGTGATGAATTTCATTCACCACCCTTCTTTGTTCTCTCTCCCCTTATACAGATAAGATTATAAGCAATTTGGGATATAAAACCAATTAGGTCAAAAGTTCCCATGAATAACTCCTGCTGCAGACAAGAGGTTTCTGTGCTCTGCTTTATTTTCTTTGTTTTGAGTGGGAACTTAAAAAGCATTCCTGTAAGAGTTTACTTGTTTCCCAAATAGATGTAGAACGAGGGCAATGAAAGATTTTCTGTCAAAAAAGGGACAGCTTATTATAGGCAGGGAGGCAGTAGTCCCAGTATGAAGTGCTCTTACTCTGGCCACTCTGTTGGCTCTTTGTCTGCCAGCCAGAGTTCCTGAAGGCACTCCACACAGGCATAGAAGTGCTTCCTATGGGGACTTAAGTAGCATATGAATATTAAAAGAACAAAAGCAGGGAAGAATAAGGCTGGAAGTGTAGTGGGTGTATTCCAAATTCCTTTTATTTTACACAGTTTTGCCTAAATTGGGACAGTTGGACAGTTGGAGGTGTATTAGATTCCCTGCTGTTCTTTCCTGTCTGATCATGGGGACCCCCGGCAAGACAGGAAGAAAATTGCTGCATGAAGTTCTCTACAAAAGATCGACAGGAAACAAAATACTTCAAATGGAAAAATTAAAAATTAAATGCAGGCACCTTATTGTCTACTGCAGTCTAAAAAAGCTGAGGTCCTGCTGAAGATAGGACATCTGAATTATTCATGTAGTTTAGTTTACTACTTATCAGTACCAGGTGCATAGTAGGTAAAAAAGAGGAATGAAATTTAGGTGAGGATCAGTTTATCAACTGCAAAATCACTTTCTTGTTCAGTGAAAGACAGTCCTGAGTAGTTTGTTACAGACTTCAAAAATGCAGTCTGCGGTTAAATAAGAAGCTGTTGACCTGATGGCACCCAGGAGAGAAAAACAAATCACTCAAATGAAGTTTTTGATCTGCTGTTTTTTATATTTATCCAGAATTTTTCATGCACATCCATTGTTTGTTTATTGTAGGCATAATTTTGTGTCACTGATCAGCACAGTTTGAAATCTGCAATATTAACACTTTGGTATCAAGGGGAGATGAAAGAAAATGAGAAGGAAAATTTGAATAAAGAACTACATGGCAGTGGACAAACCGACCCCTGATCAGATAATCAAGTATCACTGGGCCTTAGATCTTCCCTACAATTGAGACAGTGTAAATAAGTTCCAATAATGAAAGTGGTTTGCAAACAGTATGTGCAATACTTCTATCATCTGCCTTTGTTTTTAAGTGAGAAAAGAAATGCTAAAGAAAGTAAGTTGCTATTTAGGACAGAGCTATTCTAGCTACTGCAAAAGTGGGCTTTGGAGGACTTTTTAGATTGTACTGTACAATGGAAATATTTTGCTTTCCTATTTACATGATAAATATAAATTCATACCTGTGGTATATATCTGATAGCATCTGTGAACTACAGAAAAAAGCAAGGCAAAACTGTAAGACAAAAAAGTGAGGCAGAGACAGCGGATATGACATCAGTCTACTGACTAGACATTTTTTTTTAATGACATAGAAGTATTTAAAATGTGTAAAGAAGCGAACCATCCCTGTTGAATACTAATGAAACGTAATTATGATGCCAATTTCCTAACAGAGCTTTTTGTCTGTGAATATCAGTGAATTCTTACAAGCTTCTATTTTTATTTAAATTCTTAAGGTGGTAAACCGTGCAAGTCTCATAATTTAAAGCCCAGTTTAAATTCCACAGATGTTGGTAAAGCTTATGGTGTTGGATTAAATGACCTCTGGAGAGCCCTTAAAACTACATGATTCTGTGTTTCTCTATACAGGAAAACTGCTTGAAATGCTGATGAGGTATTACATTACAAGATTTTCTTTTAAAAGTCTAGAAAGGAATCTCTACCTGAATCACTACTATCATGTTTTCTGTGTGAAGCTCATAGAGTGGGGTGTGATTTCACCCAACCTACACTGTAGATTACACCTTACTTGCATTAAGAGTACCATCTAATATAGGTAGAAACAATGCAAACACTGGCTTTTTAAAGTCAGAATACATAAAATATTAATCAGAATCTAAAATCACAGAATGATAGCATGGCAGGTGGATCACAACCACAGAAATTTCTGACTTTTGTATTTGGTTGCAGTATGTGCATCTGTATCTCTAGTATATCTCTTACCACTTGGTGGTATGACTACCACTGTGTCTTTGTGCATAGGGATGGGGTGCAACTTTCCAGCGCAAAATAGCTCTTAAACTGTTTTTCTTGAGCTTTGGTTTATGCTCGTTTCTGTAAATTCCTTGTAGTTTCTTGAGTAGATCATCACAAGGTTATTTTGATAGGACCTCGTGGTATCATTTCCTTGCAAGCTTATAAAGCTGTCTACATGGTAGGTTAGAGAGTTCTTTAGTAAGGCTTTCAGCATCAGCTCCCTTAAGATCCTCATAGAGATGCTGGTGACAACGACTTTCATAGTTTCACTTCAGATAAGAATTATTTCCAGTACAGCATGGATGTGCTCAAGTCTTGTTGCAGGTGCTTTTATTCTTTCTTCCTGCCCAGTTCATATCAGTTTTTTCAGCCCTTAACACCTGATCATGGTGAAAGAATGGTAGCATCTCTGAAACACTGTTTTGGATGTGCATGATAGGGGAAGTTTGTGCCAGCTTGTCTGAATGCTGCTTTTTAAAATCGTGTGCTGAAGAGGTGCTGGAGTTTGCTTTTGGTTTAAGCTAAATAATACGCATCTTGCTTTCCTTAAAATGAAAATTCTTAGAGAATATCTTTTTTTTTTTACCTGGAAGGATGAAATATGCAGAAAATGGTAATTTCTGTGAATTTCACTGTATATTTTAGCTGATTTTTATTTTTCTTTCCCCTTAATAGTCATTCAGTTTTTATAATTAGCTGTCACAATAACTATCAAAGGCAGCTTCTCTACTTAGTGAGAAGAAATGAAATGACAGTAGTTGCTGAACTCTATCAACATTCCACGTGCTTTTAGTTGGATTTTTACTTGTTCATTAACAAGCAATTTCCTTTAGCCTCTTAAAAATACAGAAGCTTGAAGTCCAGACCTGTGGCATAAGAAGAAATAGATGTGGTTGTAGATTTGTCCTGTTTTTTTCCCATCTTAGACCAGTAGTGCAAGGCAGGATTAGCTTTTTTCTGCAAACACCCTGGGGGGGTGTATAATTTGTGGAGAGTATTTTGCAGCATGTGCCTGCAGCCACACTCCTTTGCTTTTCCATGGTTTCTTGAACTTAGGTGAGTTTAAGAGACAAATCAAATAGGTTTAAAAAGCTCCTGGTCACCCATAACAATGGGTAGATGGGGTGACTTATAATTAATTTCAAAAACTGTGTTCTTGTCTTTCTTGTTTCTGATATAACATTTGTGTATTTGTGTTTTAATGCAGTGGAAATTTTGATACTTGTTATCAGAGAAGCATTTCAACCATTTTCACATTCATGGCAGTTATTAGTTGAGATTGCATGGATTTTTGTTATGAAAGCAATTCTTATTTTTGTCTGCCTGACAGCCTGCATCCCAGTGTGTTTTAAGCCCTTTCATCTATTTCAGCCTGATGCCTATTAAATCTTCTGAGTCAGTGGTTTTATATCTCTAATACATGCCCATTTAGTATTTTGATGGCTGATTCTGTTTAGATTTGGCTGTTCAGATTTCTGTCACTGGGGTAAGAAATTTTGGTTTACCTGAGTTTACAGATTAGAATGGTTTATACTGGGCTGCCAAACTTTTGACTGTAGTCTGTCATTATACATGTTCTGTAACTTGAACAATTCATCATAGAATCATCATAGAATAGTTAGGGCTGGAAAGGACAGTGGTCATTTTTTGAGGACTGCATGGCATAAGGAGAAGTTGAGGATTTTTCTTGTGTTACATCAGATGTCTTTTTTTCTGATATTCATATCTTGTGGCCTTTATATCTGTAATTTCCTCCAAGTATTCTTCTGTGAACAAGGGAAGACAAAAGAACACAACTGAGCACTTTTTGAGTCTGACCGGTGAGATGAGTATTTTCAAATCCAAAAGTTGGCTGTTATGTTCCAGCTTGAATTATAATCCTCTCTAATTAGGTGATCTTATGAGAAGAGACAGTATTCTAGAAAAATGACAAAAATAACTTTAAAATGGATTAAGATATTAGAGAAATGTTTGGAAGCCTAGCCAAATATGGAGATTTTAAACAATATATTTTATCTGTGATTTAGACAGCTTTGTTTTTTATATTTGCTAGTGTGTATGTTCATTGGTTTTCATCTCTGAATCGCTTGATCATATCATTGCTAATGAACATACTAATCAAAAAAGCAAAATTTTTAATCATCTTTCAGCTAAAAACAGGTGCTGCAAGCTCCTAAATTTAGGATTTGATTGCATGCCAGACTGAAGAAAGTAAATTTTTAAGTGTAACAATGTGATTAACTTTTGTAGGAGGTTTCCCAGTCCATTCAATCATGTTTTCACAGCCATGAGCTTTCCGATTTTCATTTATTTTAATTTATATTTGCTTGTGGAGTTTAACTGTTCTTACTGTATATTTTTATTTAGAGTCGCATTTAACTGGTTTCCAGACTAACCCTCCAGGTGTACTGGAATTAGCATTGACTATGGAAGTAATTATCAAAGGTTTCCCTATCTTTTTTAATGGCTAAATTATGTCAGTATTTGAAATTTTCCCATGCATTACTTTTACTCTACCAAATTACATTATAGTTATGGGAAAAAATATAAGCTGGTATTACTTGGTGAGTCATAGTAAGACGCTTTTTTCTTTTGAAAAGTTCCTGAGGATGTACTACAAATCCTGTAGTGGTTTTCAAAAGCTTGTGTGGGTAAGGTATCAATTGTTCTCTTGAAGAAAGAGTTGGCTTGGAATTTCACGATAGCCAAAATTTAAGGCTGCTGCCTGTATTTCATTTTTGCCTCTCCATTTTTTTTAGACCAGCTTCACCCAATTGGATTGGCCCAGCCAGTAACAAATCACTGAATTTGCCCTCTGATATTACAGTATCCAATTTTATTTTTATATTCTTTATATCATCTTTCTTCATCAAGTATGTTTGTGAGGCCAATCATTCAGAACACTTTAGGTTTATTACACATTGTAACTAAGCCTCTGACTCTTCTTACAGTGTAACATTGAGTTTTGTGGCATGTCAGAATTTGTATAGCAGAATCAGTTACAAAACCTTTGTATACTTCTGTTTGAGCATGAATACAAAATCAAAGCATTATATAATTTGGATCTGCAGCCTTCCCTCAAGCTGCAGATTTTGCTGGAATACTGGAGAATGCTGGTCTTCTGAAATAGTGAATGGTGGAATGTTCATCTCCTGTCAGAGATCAGGAGTTTTGCTGGGGTGGGTAGGCATCATGGGGAATTTCTGCCCCTGAAGAAGACCCAAACGAAAATTTAATCTGCAGGGAGTTAGGTTGATGGCAATGTGGTCCCTAAGAAGTGTTTCAATCTGCAGCTTTAATGAGGGGGATACCTGTTATGTTTGCCTCTGCTTTACGGACTAGTATGAATAACAACATTGCATTATTTTGCTGTTTTCTGGCTCCATCAGTCTGAGCATAAATCCTCAATTAACCTGCCTAAATCCTGTTACCCATTGTGAGCAAGAATTGTGGATATTAGCAGGAGGTTTCTTTTGAAAAGAATGATAATGTTCTAATTAATGTTGTTGACATTTAAGCCCTTGTCATTATATTTCATAGTTGATGATTCTTCAAGAGATATTTTTGTAATTCAGATCTCCCAGAATCGTGTTTTCAAGCTGTTTGAGATGGAGGAAGATAATTTGATACTCTGGAACACCGTTGGTTTATATTCATGAGGGTTTCTTAGTGATGTTGAAACACGGTAATGCAAATTCAAACTTAGCGTAACAGCTAAAGGTTCTCACCTTGTAGATTATTGTGTCTCCAGTAAATGTGGGTATATTTTTTTGGGAAAATAGTTATGATTCATTGATATTCCTAGGTTTCCAGGTTTTTTTTATCAGGCAGTACTTTATGTTAGCCCCAAGAGACATGGAAATGAGACTAGTCATGTAGATCCGAGGAGCTACTAGAATAGTAGCAGTAGTTACTAGACACTCTTCAAAGGAACATGTTTTTCCTAATTCCAAGTAAACATAATGAGATGGGAGAGGTAGAAATGTGCATCTCATCTTTCTGCATCTCTTAACAGCATAGGCAAGATCAGCCAGTCAGCAAGGGATAATTTTGTTTCTTTTCTCTCTTAAGTCCAATTTATACCCCTGCAAATGCTCTCAGGTTAAAGAAAATAATTTACCTTCAACCTGTGCAAAGCAGTCTCCTCTATCCTGACACAATCTCTTTTGGTTATGCCACATTGACTTAAGTGAATTTATGAGCTCTTCAGTTGTGTAACACTCGTGTAGTAAATTTGCCTATCAGGCTGCTTGAACCAGTTTCAGTAAGAACAGAAGATAACCTCTGAGCATGTAGAGGGATGGTTCTGAATTTTTCGTTTACTGGGAAGAGCAAAATCAGCTTAGTTTCCTGTCCTGATTTACTAAGTGTGTTGCATGTGATTACAAATGAACAAACACTAGAATGTGTTGGCAGAACTAAGGGATAATACAGAGGGTGGGAACTCAATTGTTGCAGTAGTGCTTGCGTGATGGTTGAGAGTTACTCTCTTGCTTGTTACCTCTATAAGCTCTCTTGTTGCTCTCTTCTGCCTCTACAAGCACTTGAACTGGAAATTTTCTTCCCTTTCACAACTATAGGGATGACTTGGGTTAGGGCTTGATGCAAGAAAAAAAATCTAGCAGGAAAACAAGGCAGAAATTAGTAGGTTCTTTTTTCAGTTGCCTGATGTTGACATCCTGATATGATGGGGGAAGAGCAAGTGATTGCCTTTGGAAATGAGGATTATCACTGTGCTGCCTTCAAATTTGACAGCTTTGGTTTATAATGGTGTGTGGGGGATATGTTCTGCACGTATCCTATGCATACAGACAGGTTCAAATGTGTAGGGATTTGAAGCTAGGGTGAGACAGAGCCTGCACTGTGGGGAACAGAAAGAAATCTGGCCAATTTTGTGCTCAATGTTTGCCTTGATCTTTTTTTTCCTACTGGAACTTACCTAATAGAAGAAATTATTAAGAATGTTGATGTAGGCCAGAGAAAAATAATATTTGTTACTTTTATTTCATTGTTATAGCTGAAAATAGACAAGGGAGCTGGTTGCTGGAGAGACCTCAGAGCTGACATCCTTTCAGACCTAGCAGATAGATTTTGGGAGCATTTGGAGAAAATGCTGCCTAGAAGAGTCAGGAGCAGATGATGGCGGAGTCAAAACATCAGGGAGAGGTTCTTGATCTGATTTTGTAGTGTACTGTTGCTCATTTTGTGGAGATTAGTCCTTTAAAGATCTACTTTGTGTCTATTTCTGGAAAGGCTGACATAGCCTAGTTTGCCCATAAAGCCTGGATTCATACTTGTGATGTATCTGTGCAGAAGGTTGGACAGAGTCTGGAATATAGTAATCACAGGACCCCCAGACTTGATCTGAACTGAAGCAAGCCTGAGACTTGCTGGAGTCCAAGATTTCTATGGTTTTGCTGTCTGGCTGAGGGCACATGGCTCAGAGATTAGTAGAGAAGCATATAGTGGATGTCATGTGGATTATTTTCATGGTTTCCAATGGTAGCTGTATTTCAGATTACTTTTAGAGATTTCTGTGGCGGTTTTGATTGGCTATTTAATATCAATTGGCTATTTAATATCAATTCAATTGCTGCACTATGGTTTTGTCTTAAATTAGAGGCCAAGTATGAGGACTGACCTCTCACATATTTTGGAGAATAAGTCTTATGAAGGTGAATAGTGCTGTTGTTAGTGTCTTATCCAGAAGCTCTGCAACTTACTCTGTGTTTCCTACACTTTTTCTTTCAGTGGGTCCAAATGCCTGTTACTGTTTAGTTTAAAATTTTCCTGACTAGCTTTCTGGTGGTTTTCGAGAATGTCATCTAGGCAGTCTTTCTGCCCCAAATCAGTTATTTCTATGGAGAAAATAGAATTGCTTTTAAACTAAGCAAATCAAACATATGTTAAAAGATCACAGAATCGTAGAAAGATGTGGGTTGGAAGGGACCTTAAAGATTATCTAGTTCCAACCCCCCTAGACTTTCCACTTCCACCCCACCTTCCACTAGACCAGGTTGCTCAAAGCCCCATCCAGTTTTGCCTTGAACACTTCCAGGGACAGAGCATCCATAGCTTCTCTGGGCAGCCTGTGCCAGTGCCTCATCACCCTCACAGGGAAGAACTTCCTAGCTGGGAAAAATTTGGGCTGTTCAGAAGAAAAGACTGCATGGAGATCTCATAGCAACCTTCCAGTATCTGAAGGGGTCCTACAAGGATGCCAGAGAGGGACTTTTCATCAGGGACTATAGTGATAGGACAAGGGGGGGACTGGGTGTAAACTTAAACAGGGGAAGTTCAGGTTAGATATAAGGATAAAGTTCTTTACTGTGAGGGTGGTGAGGCCCTGGAACAGGTTGCCCAAAGAAGTGGTAAATGCTCCATCCCTGGCAGTGTTAAAGGCCAGGTTGGAAAGGGCCTTGGGGAACATGGTCTAGTGTGAGGCATCCGTGCCCATGGCAGAGGAGTTAGAACTGGATGATCCCAAGGTCCTTTCCAACACTATCTATTCCATGATTCTGTGATTCTATGATAATGTCTAATTTAAATCTACCCTCTTTCAGCTTAAAGCCATGTTGATCAAAGATGTTGATTAACAGGATGTGTTATCCATAGGCTGGTTGTTATGAAGTTGTAGCCATTACTGCTTAGCTCATTGATGTAGTGCAGAGGGAAAGCACAGTGAAAATTTTCTTATTAACAATTCTAATTAGCTTTTAATTGATTTTGAGGAAGATAAATGGTTTCATTACAAAGTCTTATAATGAACACCTTCACTGGAATTAAACATTCATGGAAACTTCCTGACAGTTGTTCAGATAACAAAACATGAAAATCTCTTATGATCTTCTCAGGTGTCTGTAGCCTCATTTATAAAGTCAAATGAAAATACCTTGGTCACAGAATGCACTTTGTTTAATTTACATAACCTTAGTTATCAAGCAATAATTTAATTAAGAGAAGGAAAAAAAGCAGGTCAGCATTCAACCTACGTTGAGGGCCTCGTTGCTGTAGGAAAAACATACAAATTTTTCCTATCCCTGTAAAGACAGTTATGTAACAGGAAGAATTATTTGGCTGATACTGAAATTTGAGACTTAGTTGAGAATTTGAGAACGAAGATACCAACTGAACAAAAATCTAAATAGTTTTCTATTGCAGTCATCTGCCTCTTCTGATTGAAGGAGAATAAGGATGAGATGTGGTTACATTTGGTTTTAAAGAACATAATAAACTATAGAAAGTTGGTTCTTCAGATAGGAATAATTTAAATATCATTGACAAACATGTTAAGTGAAAAAAAATTCTAATGTGTGCTTTCTAGCTATCAGCTGACTGCTTCTATCTTTCATCTAAGTATGTACTACATGATTTGGGCAGCAATGAAACACTTAAATCATAGAATCATAGAATAGTTAGGGTTGGAAAGGACTTTAAGATCATCAAGTTCCAAACCTCCTGCCATGGGCAGGGAAACCTCACATTAGACCATGTTGCCCAAATCTGTGTCCAGCCTGGCCCTGAACACTGCCAGGGATGGAGTATTCACAACTTCTTTGGGCAGCTTTGTTCTAGAGCCTCAGCAACCTCACAGTAAAGAACTTATTCCTTATATCTAACCTGAACTTCCTCTATTTAAGTTTAACGCCATTCCCCCTTCTCATACCGCCACCATCCCCGATGAAGAGAAATCAGTGTAAAATAAAACTCCTCAGACTCCACTGAAGATACCTCTACACTGAAGATACTTTAACATTAGTAGTATCTGAGGTCTTGACTTCCTAAGTATCTAGTTTGTCTTCTGCTTAAGTGCACAGTTGTCCACGGCTGAGCAACTAAATGTGTGTTTTCAGCTGATGTCCAGTTGTGATCCAGCAAACTTACCTTCTGTCTCTGCAAATTAAGAAATTTATTTACCTTCAGTAAAACACCAAAGAGAGGCAAGCCGCTGTAAACAAGAAATTCTGAATAGCCACACAAGCATTACTGTTCTGTAGAATATTACCCTAGCTTACCTTGTTACTCCCATGTAGGTATGCCCCTTGTAGGTATTCAAAATGTGTAGTAAAGCATGGTTCATTTGTTTCTTTAGGCTACAGACCCAGATGCTGGTGTTAATGGTCAAGTTCATTACAGTTTGGCAAACTTCAACAATCTTTTCCGAATCACGTCAAATGGTAGCATTTATACAGCAGTGAAACTGAACAGAGAAGTAAGGGACTATTATGAACTTATTGTTGAAGCAACAGATGGAGCTGTGGACCCCCGCCGTTCAACACTAACTTTAGCGATCAAGGTACTGGATATTGATGACAACAGCCCTGTTTTTACCAATGCTTCCTACACTGTCTGTGTGCCAGAAAATCTACCACCAGGCACTGTCTTCCTGCAAATAGAGGTAAGAAAGCATTATGGAGAGAAGATGTTTGTAAATGTTCTGCAATAGTAAGCATGTTCTTGTTTAAATAACTTGTCAGTGAGACTAAAGTAGGAGATTGCAAACCGAAGTGGAGAAAGTTGTAACACTTAAAGAGACTGAAAAATGTATGATATTTAGGGAGATACCTTGAAACTAAGGCTCATTTGGAAATAAGAACAATTATTAAAAAACAAGCAAAAAAGCCTACATTGCTATTGTAATTTCTTGGAACATTGCTTTACACATTTGAAGTGCCTTTGATTTGGTTTTGGAAGCTTATCGCATTAATTCTACCTGCTTACATTAGTAGCAAGAGAGAACCTTATCTCAACTGATAGTCAGACCTAGGTGTCTAACCTCATGTTAGACAGTTAATGGAAATAAATATTTGCTTCCAGAAGCATTCCATCCAATACCAAGATCATCATCTAAGATAGCTAGGGTGAAGTCAAGTGAGCACCTGGAGATGTTGTCTTCCCTTCACTGACTACACTCAGAGAAGTGAGAGCTGTTCAAAGAAGGGCAAAATCTCTAAAGGCAGATGAAATTCGCTTTCTGCAAGCAGTCTATATCCTCCTGATGTTTTGGTCAGCATTCTTTAATAAGAAGAACCTGTCTCAAGACAATTTCAACAAGAATAGTTTTCTCAGGACCTGGCTGCAGATAAACCTAGTATCAAATTACAGCAAAGGCAATCACGATACTTCTTATCCTGATGAAAATTTGTATTCTTTTTCTAAGAACTTGTATAAAATAAAAACATCTGTGATGCCAGGCAGGGTGAGATGAAATATCTGCTTGGCCCAGCATCCTCCCCTTGGCAGTAGCCAATAGCAGGTGCTCAGGGAAGAGAACAAGAATAGACTGAGCTTCCAGAATCCCTCCCAGAATATTGTGTTCATTTCCTTGCAATGGGTCCTTAATATAAAAAGGACCTGGAACTGTTGGAACAGGTCCAAAGAAGGGCCACAAGGATGATCGTGGGACTGGAGCACCTCCCATATGAAGATAGACTGAGAAAGTTGGGGCTGTTCAGCCTGAAGAAGAGAAGGCTGTGTGAAGACCTTATATCAGCCTTCCAATATCTGAAGAGGGCATATGGGGATGCTGGGGAGGGACTCTTCGTTAGGGACTATAGTGATAGGACAAGGGGTAACAGGTTACAACTTCAGCAGGGGAAGTTTAGATTGGATATGAGGAAGAAATTCTTTAGTGTAAGGGTGGTGAGGCCCTGGAATGGGTTGCCCAGGGAAGCTGTGAATGCTCCATCGCTAGCAGTGTTCAAGGCTGGGTTGGACAGAGCCTTAGGTGATGTAGTTTAGTGGAAGGTGTCCCTGCCCATGGCAGGAGGGCTGGAACTAGATGTTCTTAAGGTCCTTTCCAACCCTAACTAGTCTATGATTCTATGATTTTACAACCTTAACTGGACTTGTCTTCCACGTGGTTGTGTAATAGTAATAAGTACATCCAATATTATTAGAATCGCATAACTAAAGTTGTTTGCAATAGTTTTTTTCTGTTTGTTTTTTTTTTTTTTTTTTTTTTTTAAAAAAAAGTGGGTATTTTTTGTGAAAATGGATTTCGTTTGGTTTTAAGTACTTTTTTTTTGGTCTGTGTGGCATGTTCTAGGCAAAGGATGTTGATCTTGGTTCTGATGTTAACTATCGTATACGAACCCAGGAAGCACTACAGTATTTTGCACTGGACAAGTATACAGGCGAGTTATCACTTTTGAAGTCCTTGGATTATGAATCATTCTCTGACACAGAAGCAAGTTTCACCTTTCTTGTGGAAGCCTTCGACAGCAAGGGCAGTATGCCACCTGGTCTTGCTACTGTCACAGTGAGAGTAAAGGTAAGCAGAATAACTTCTTAGTTGATAACATCCTCTTCTACTTGTTATGAAATACTTCATCAACCCTTACAAGTGACCTGAGGAAACACCAGAGCATGCTAGCAGTATATCTGCTTTCCTGCTTTTTCGCTTGTGTGAAGCTACTTCTTTTTAATGCTGTCAACTTGTTCAGTTAAACGTACACTTTATAACGGCTATAATTACTTTTCCATATGTCATTATGTAGTTAAATCTCAGATCACAGATTTATAAAGTACAAGAATACCTGACACATATATTTATGTATTTAGTCCTTTAGAATCCCTAAAGGATTGAAATAACTACCTAATGGAATTGTTTGCAAAAATGACACCATCACGTTGCAGTTGAAGCTCTCATAAATCGTAATTTTATGAACCATTCAAGTGTATTGAGTGCTGAAGTGGCACACCACATCCTATATTTCGGACTCTGTGGCTTGAAAATACAGAGCTGCAATGGAACAGGCTTATTTAGTGGTCTTGCACAATGAATCGTTTTTATACAGTGAGTTACAGCATCACCTCTGTGTTTCAGTTATCTCAGCAGTAGTATAGGGATAATGATATTCTGATGGTAATGATCCACAAATAGAAAGCATTTGTAGCTGAAACATTAGCACTTACCCATCTTCATTTGGTTGATGTACTCATGTCCAAGAGGATAGGATATTTTAGATGCTCTAAATCATGCCTCCTTGCATTTACAAAGGTGCCATTCTGGAGCCAGTCAGTCAAGTCCGTTGTGCAGCTGCTTCATTTTTTGTTGACTTTGTCAGTGAAGAACTGTGAGCTGTGGAAGAGGAGAATGTTTAATTACTTGTATTTTAGCTAAGAGGGAAAAACTGTAGCAAGAACAAAAGCATAGCTCACAAATGTGAACTTCATATCTGGCAACTTCAGTTTGAATGTAAGTCTGTGGAACATATTTAGCATATATGAATCAGTCTTGGGTTCAGCTTACTGTGTATCTGCAGATGCTATGAATCACCACGTGATTTTGAGTAATTCTGTTTGTCAGTCTCTACTGAGCTCAGAATTATTTTAGGAACTGTAACTGTCTCCAATTACTATCTTCAATGACAGCAAAAGAGGGCTTCTACAAAACCTCTCTGCCTCTGCAAAATTTTTCAGCCTGAGATGCAGGTCACCTATTTCCTAATAGTCTGCGATCTTTGCTGTCAGTTTCCAAGTCAAAGGAAACATAGCTTTTGTCATTATTCCCTGAGCCTTTTACTTACATTTTTAAGGAGGAAATTGCTCAAATCTGTTTTATTCCTAAAAGAAACTTTTTCCCAGCACAGTGAATTTTTGACAGAATCAAGCATTTCTGTATGTTTGGGTGGTTTTGCTGGATTCTTTTAAAGGTACTTATTTTTAAAGAGAACTGTATTCAGAGAAACACTGTAGTCTGCGTCATAGGGCTGACCTAGCTGTACGATTGTGCTTTTGTATTGTATTCATTAATGACAGGGTAAATGGAAGCAAGACAGTTCAATGTGATGGCCTTACCAGAACAGCAGCTTGTGCACTGTCAAAGGAGGCGGTGTGGGAATAGGGAATTTAAGAAGGGGATTAGCAGAACAAAATATAGGTTTCTTGTTTTCCTAGAAACTCTTCCACACATGAGCAACAAAAAAGGAGCGTGATGATACTTGTTTGGAAAGGCAGTATGTGAAAGGCTGGAATACAACACTGGAGCCAGAAGGAACAATTTCAGCAGTAAAAGGTGTTAAGCTGGGGACAGAGCAGGGCCTGAAAGTAAGATCAAGCTGCTTGTATTTCAAATGAGAAAGAAATTAAATCAAAGAAATTGAGTATTGTCACAGTCAGTGTGACAGGCTGATCACTGGACATAATTAAATATTATATGTGTTGCTGAGAACAGTAGTATTTTGAGTGGTGGTTGAGGAAATGGGAGAGGACTTGTGGAAAAAACATTTTGAATATCTCATTTTGTTGGGCAGATGTCATTACTGGGTAACATGTCAGGTGGTAGAAATTCAGAACAAGGGATGTCTGGAGTAGAAAGGATGGTTTAGTTTGAGCTTATAGATGAGCTTTCCAGGTACAAAATTTACAAAAGCACTGGAGGGAAAGGTGGAGATTGAAATCAGAGCCTTGTGCTTTCTCTGGTGAGATGATAAGGATCCGCAAGAGGACCTTGAATGGTTGAGTCGAGACATAGAGCAGCAGGAGAAGGGTGCAGATCCAAGTAGGAACAAGAACAGCAGAAGTAAAAAGTGTGTTGCAATGCAGTTTGGTTTTATTCTTAATGGAAAAGACTCCTGTTCCCTTTGTTCTGAAGGGGGAGAGCTGACATGCCTTTGCTGGAGGTTAAAAGTCCCAAGGAGCACAGAGAGGGCAAGGCACTAAAGTTCCCTTGAGGATAGAGTCTGTGTACACCTTGTATGGGGCCAACAGCACATCCTGCTAGACTGACAGAGGGAGCTGCTGTCTGTCTAGCAGCTCAGTGAGGATGTTTACAGAGCACTGAATCAAGCACAGGTTGCTGAATGCATGATGGCATAAATGATGTGTGGTATGTAGTGGTCCAGAGCCTCATGCACAGTGTGTTGCCTATTCCAATCCAGGCTTTTATTCCTCAGCAATCTCAGCAGTGGTCCAAGGTGCTGGATAGGACATAGCGAAATGGTAACTCCTGGTGAGCATGTTCACTGTTTCATTAGTCTCATTTATAATTTTTGGTTGACCAATTAAGATGTCTGCAAAGGCAACCAAAGGTGTTCAAAAATTCACAATTTCTGCCAGACCATCTGCCAAATCACATCCTCTGTTCAGGGACAGGGTGCTCCTTCATGGGAAAGTACGTATTTCTGCCATAGCTCTGAAGGAGTTGTTGTCTCCAATTCAGCCTGTTTTTTTTGCTCCTGCTCCGAGATCAGGAAATGGATGTGTCTATTTCGTCCTAGTAGTAAATGTTCTTCACTTTATTTAGAAGATGGTATTAGAGTAACTATTTTAATACAGTGTATGTGACCCCAAATAGAAAATAAACCAATTGAAAGTACTCTGTAGTCCCTAACATAACAGCTGTTCAGACTTCAGTCTTTTTAATCACACAAAATTGAGAAACCCAGAAGCAAGCATTAGGACAATAGTGGATCCAAGCAGAGTATTCTTGTAGCCCATTAGGGATTCAGTCCCTATAATCCTCAGAGCATTATTTGTATTATTACAGACATCTCAAAGTGCTTTTGGGCTTATGCTGCTCTGTTAACATTTGTCATTTTTCACAGTCCAGCTCTTAACCAAAAGCATCGTAATTTTTACTGTGTAATAGGATTCTGTTAACCAGCTATGGACAACATCTGACAGTGTCATGTATCATTTATGTGATATAAAACTGAATGATCAGCAGTGCAGTATACCCATAATCACACTGATCTTTGTGGCTAGGAGGAGAGTGGATACACACAGTGATTTTCTTTAGACTCTCACTTTCAGCCTTTGGCATGACAAGTAACAAATAGTTTGTATTAACCTTTCCTGAACTTGACCAAAAGTCAGATTACATAGCAGAATACTCACTGTAGAAAAGAATAACTTAATCTGTTACATGCTTGTCAGCATTGAAATACATTATTGGACTCTGCTGCAGCCACATGGCTCTTTGCATTGTATGGGTATCTTATGAACTCTTTTGTCAAAGAAAGCAAAAGGTAAATTAACGAATTGTTGCATCATTTCTGGTATTACTAAGGAGGAATGGTATAAATGGCATTTATTTCTTCTTGCCAGAAAGAGGTAAACCACTCAAGCGGACTGAGATTATTTTTTTTCCCCAGCTTTCAAATTCCTTTTGCTGTTTTCATGACTTTTCATCTTAGCCTGAAAGTACTAATGAGTCATCTTGTCTTGGCATGACATGGGAAATTGCACAAGTGTTCATCCAGAATAATTGATGATTGTAACCTGATCTGTAGAAGAGAAAACAAGACTTTTTTATCTGTTGGGTTTGGGGTTTTTTTTAATGCATACATGTAATTATACAGGTTAGACAGAGCTAATGTTATCAATCTTGAAAATGTAGTTTAAGGGATAAAAACATTATCAACTCCAAGAAACAATTTGTATGGTATTTTTCAGTTGTTTATCACTGATGAGGAATAATTTCTGTCACCGTGAGAATGGCAGAGATTTGCATTCAGTCTGTGTCTGGGAGGGCTGAAATGCTTGCTAAGAATGCCTGTAGTGCATATTGCAGTATATGCACTGGGAAATACAAATGATTCCCACTATTGGAAGAAGGAAAATCATTGCTATTCAGATGATGTGCTTATTATTATGATTTAGCATTTGGAAACAATTACTGTGGTAATAGAGCTTCTTAACAGAAACAGGACTAACCTTTTTCCAGTTTGTGTGCTGTTAAATGAGTAATGTGTTCCTAAACGCATATGATAAGAATTTCTGTATCATGGGGCCTGCCTGTAAGTTATTCGCATATTTTATTCTGTGTCTTATTATTATTACCAGCATTATTTTTGCATTACTTTATCTGTTTCTTGATTTTTATAATTGCTTTTTCCTTCTTGTTTTGGGATTGGTTTTCTTCCTAGTTTTTTATGAGTGCGCAGTGTAATGAAGCCGTAGTCTCTGGCTGATGATTCAAAGCAACAAGAATATATAAAAATGGATTTAGATGTTTCTAGCAATAACATGCTACAAGTGTCAAGCAAGTATTTCATATAATTCCTACTGTGCCTTAATCCCAGTGGACTGTTATAAACATTACACGCCGAATTTCCAGATTTAGGAAAACTGACTATAGCCATGAACATCAAGAAACATGCTACTATCATCAGAAAGTATGCAAACTGCAATTGCCAAACTAGATTTTCAAGAGAAACATGCCACTGAGAAGTCTTCATATGCGTTAGATCATGCATTATATGTGTTGATAGGTACTTATTGTTGAGCTGAATTTGAAATGTGTAACAGCTAAATCTTTGTCATGGTTGCTTTGAATGATCTTTCATCAGCGTGATAATTCTTGCAGTCCTGCATATTCAAGTTGGAAGAAAATGGCTTTTTCTTGATTGTAATTATGCTGTAGCAGTGCAGGACCCCAACCTGCTCACAGAAGAAAGCTCACTTTGTTTCTCTGACAACTTAAAGCTTGAATCATAACAAGGAGAAATACAACCTGTTTACTTTTCTAGGGTGGGAGGGTTAGAAGTAGCTGCATGTTTGTGGATGAATCACCCTTTCAAACCAAACGGAGCCACCAGGAAAGCGAAGAAATCAAGATGTTCTGGAGAAAGTATGCAAGGACCCAGCATTTGAAACAACGGAAATAAAAATTTACAGCAGGACCCTCTCCTCTCACAGAGTACATTTACTGTACTGCTGCGGAGTGCTAGGTAGTGAGTCTCTTTAGTCTGTAAAACGTTTAAATTATAGTAGGAAAGAATGGGAGAAGAGTCATCCACAGGTTGTCATTAGGGAGAAGGGGGTACATTTTGTTTCAAATCCTGCTCCACCAGATGTTAAAATCTATGTGTAGCTGCCACTACTTTCTCTTCCTGCAGGTGTTTACTAGAAATTCAGTCATCTTGTTTCTAATGAGCAGGTGAGCAGTAATACATCATTGCTTTATTGTGGCAGGATTTCATGTTAAGATGAGACTTAATTATAATAATAATGATTTTATGGCAGAAATTATACAGGTAATGAAGGATACTTGGAAGATAACCCATTAGTGAGCCCGTTAAGGCTGAAAAACATCAGTTTCTAGTATTTCTAAAATAAAATGCATCGTTTTTCATTAAACATATCCATGAAGTTAATCCTTCCTTTCTAACGTGCAATGAAAGACATTTCCCATTTAAAAAGTAACAGAGCAGTCCAGAACAGCAGTTGCACATAACTTACACGAAGATTTGAAAAACTAGCTGTATTGCCTCCAAAATGTACCTGCTTATTTATCTATTTTCTGGTGTCATTACTGATGTAAAGGGCATGGTGTTGGACTATGGTGCCAGTAGCAGATACATTTTTTTTTTAATAGCAACTTATCTGTTCAATCATCTGCTGGCCATTTATTACCTCATGTATTCCACTATGAATGTTATCCCTTAATTTCCGTTATGAGCTACTTTAGGGCTTACTGAGCACTAAACATGAAAAAGAGGCAATTATACCATGTTAACAAGCCTCTGGTTTGTATAGCTTCAGAAAAGAACCATGTGTAAAGAAGCACTGCACCCAATTACAGACAAAATTCAAAGTGCCCCTTCATACAGTTTGTCATAGTATTTTGTCAGCATCATCACAAAGATTTTGAGCTTGCTGCTCAAAGTTACTCAGCATTGCTTGATTCTCTAACCTCAGTCCTGAATTAGTCACTGTGGTTGATACATAAACTAAACAATACTTCAAATACTTGGAGTAAAGCTAGGAGTAGTTTTCAAGTCGCAGCTTACTTCAGTGGACTTAATGTAAATGTTAAATTGAGACAATTTTCTAGTAAAGGGATTACAGTTGAATAACATTTTGGTTTTCTTTCAGAAAAATAAACTGACTTGTAAGAGAATGGTTTTCTGAAGTCACAGCTCAAATTTTCAGTTGTTTCTACACTCAGTCTGTGACTTGAAATCCAGAGACTTTGTTTTAGAAGAGCATTAAAAGAGCTTTAAAACTTATTTTTAGATTATCATGTAATTTAAGATCACTATGACATGAACGCATATGAAATTTACATTTTAATATTTAGTGTTAAATTAATACATTTGTACTCTTCTGAATAAGGTTGATTACCATCATATTGAAAGGCTTTGGAACTTGCTAAGCTTAATAATAGGAATGTAATCAAATAAGGATTTGCAGAAATTGAGAAATTGCAGAAAGAATTGAGGGCATTAGATAGCTATTACCAGTTAGCATGGATCAGAAGAATGGATGGTAAGAAAGTACAGCATTTACAGATTCTGCAGCTGAAATGTAATGATGGTAGCAAAGATGTCATCCTGTGCTAACATCAATGAGTGCCTTGCTGGAGAAGTTCCTGCCAAGGGATAACCTGCACTTGGCATTTCCTTTAAAGCTAAGCAGAGGTTTATGAACCCATTGCAAAGCATAGGTGCATCAAAATGAAAGCACTTTCTCATTTGGGCCCCAAAAAAATTTTTGGTGAGAGGTAAGGTCAGACCTTGTGGCAGAGGTCAAAAATTCCTTGGTTCCTTGGGTACTTGTTAAAAAGGGTTCACTTCCCACTTGCCTGTTTTTTTCATGAGCTGGTTGTAAACAGATGAAGAAATTGGAAATTACTGTGAGAGATTAATGTGAGTGAGGCTGTTCCCCAGAGAGGGACGAGCCAGGGGCTGAGTGTGACTCAGTGTGGACAGTGCCTTCCTCAACTGGGCACAGTCCCTGTGGGAATGGAGACAGGCAGGTAGATCAACAGCCTCCACCAATAGCACCAGACATGGTGGGGGCATAAACCCCATCTGGTGTCTGTTTAGGGAATCCAGACAAGAGTAAAAGAGGGTGGGATCAAAAGCAGACTTGAAGACTGGTATCCAATAGAATAACTGGAGAAGGACTCAGGGTCCCAGATGGGCTGAAATGGGGTCCTGGACCCAAAGACAGGGGTGTTGTGGGGGCCTAGGTAAAGTTAGTCCAGGCTATGGATGCCCTTAGGGTCTGTGATACCTTCTGACCTTTTGCTTGGCTTTTTATTTTTATTTTTTTTTTTTTCTGCTGATTTAACAATGTAATATCTTGGATTTTATTGTTTTTTTGTTTTTTTTTTTTTTAATGAGGCATTGAGTGACATCTTTCTATGGTTAAAGAATACGGAAGAGGAACACTGATTTTCACATGCAGTGCTACTAAAACACCCCTTTCCTTTCTGTAGACAAAGGTTTCATGGATATGCAAAGGAATGTTAAATGTGGTCTTGGAAATCCCCAAACATCAAGGGATTAATAATACTTGGAGGCAGCTCAGATGGGAAGCCATCAACTCTGATAATGTGCACAGAGACTTAAGTGGCAGATGTTTGAAACAAAATGACAGCAGAAAATTACAGACACATATCTGTAGCTGTATAAAAAGATTGGGAAGGTTTGAAAATTTCAGTGTGTGACATATGCTGTGCTTTGAAGTAAACCTTCTTTTTTCTCCCTTTGTGGGATTATGTTATGTACATTTAATACTATTGGAAGGAGGGATCACTTTAAAAATGCATTTTTTTCCTATTTATTACGCTTGTCATAAAAGCCAGCAGACTGCAAAAGAAGCTGTAAATGCATAATATGTATTTATTAACTTAGACACTATTCAGTCATGCTGTTTTTTGTAGCAAGAGAATATTGATTTCTAATTAGATATAGTTGACTGGAAACCTTAGTATCAGCAGGTGTGTAATCCTGAAGTGGTAAGAAAAACACATGGATGTACTTCAAATTCTTTATGTAAGTATTTACAAACAAAGACAATGTAACATTCATTTTTAACAAAAATGAGTGATTTCTTTGAACAGGTCAGAAAAAAGAGAGTAAAACATTTCCTCAGACTTTTAGAATCTTTATGATGAGATGCTTTCTGCTTAACTGTTGAGAGGCATGAAGAAAGGGAAGCCTTGTCCAAAATTGCATTTGTAATGCAGGCTCCCCAGGTAGGCGCCTCTGCACATACACTGTTTATAATGGCAAAAGTAATCCAAACAGTGTTGATTCTCTTCGTGGTCTAGATATATCAACAGAATATGTGATTTTGATGTTCTTTGACAGGAACTTTTCCTTCTGAAACTGTTCAGCAGATTAATAATTAGATTTTGCTGTCATGGATTTACAGCTATTTTAATAAATAATCAATATTGCTTAGAGTTGGGTCACGATGTACCAAAAAGAAAAAATAAAAAGAAAAATTGGGGGGAGGGGGATATTTTAAAATCAGACTGATTTTATCAGCTGCAGAAAACACCCCAAAACCTCAAGGACTAGATGTAAAAAGTATAACCCCATTTTTGTAAGAAAGAAGCTGTGAGAAGGTAAAACGCCTTTATTTTTGTGGGTGTTGGGGGAAGAGAGTCTTCACTCCCATTTGATAGAGCTGCCCTCTAGTGCGCTGAAGGCTAAAGACAGCAATTTTTGCAGTGCAGTGTCAAGGCTGCCTTTGTAGGATAAGAGGTATTTGCACAAATTGTTATGCCTGAAATAGATACAGATATGTATGATAAGTGTATATATATATGTAAATATATATTAAATATATTGGAGTGTCATCTGGAGTTGCTTCTGTTTGTGTGGAGATAGCTGATGAAAAAATAGCTCTTGGTTTTATGCTTTATTTTTCTTTTACAAAACAAGATTTCTACCAAAACACATTAAAAAATTATTCTTTAGAAAGTCTTTAGGCTAGTGGTAAAGCTAAAATCAGACAAGTCTGTCCCTGATTGTAATGTTGCATGTTATTAATTGAAACATGGTAAGAGTTAGGAGCTGCAGCTGTAGTTCACTGGGGTCAGAAGAAGCCATACCCTTAGCTCATCACAACTGCTTTGCTCTCAGCAGCCAGCAGGAAGGAGCTGTAATACCAGTATATCCAGCTTCTTCCTTCAGGTAGGATTTTCCTAATATCCTGGAACTGCCATAGCAGCTGCTCATGCAGGTAGCCTTCCCAGTCTTTGCTGTTCAGGTTTTGTTTTTAAAGTATGGGATTTTATTTTCATATGCACATCTTGATCCTTTGGGAAGTGGATCTGGAGGATCCACTGCAAAGTCATAGAGGAACACTGGCTCCAGTTTGTGACAAAGTCTGTCGTAAACCCTAATGACTTCAGGATGCAGGAGCTGGCAAAGTGCTCCTCTGCTTGCTGCCTGTGAGTACACAGGTTTGTGATGTCTGTGCTGCGCTGCACATATAGGACTCGCAGCACTGTATGCACTTCGATGGAAGTTAAGGGGCAGTGATGGTGCAAGGAAGAAGGCAGATATTTGAATCCAAGTTGTGTGTTTCCCAAGTTAGTGAATGAGGAGGAAGAAGGGATTATTTCACTCAGATGTTAAATGCTTATATTCTCAATTTAGTGGAGTACAAGCATCAAAGGTCTCTTGGTGTCCCCATAAATCAAAAGTACATTAATGTCTCTGAACTCCATTTAAGTTTGCAAGTTAATTTTATGCTGGGAACACTGTACTGCAGGGATTTTTCTCCTGCTCTAGTTGTGTATTGCCCTTTCATGTTGGCAGTCACCACCTGTCTTGAAGCACCTAGTTTAGCATTAGTGCATTACAGCTAGTGAGTGTCTTAATGATTTTTAAATTACATATTGATTCCACTTTAATGCCTTTCCTGTCTCATGCTTTGTTTCTCCTCATTGACATTCCTAGATGACTTCGTTCACCAATAGTTTTGTTCAGCATTTTCATAATCTTTACAGAGAGGTCAATATTTGTTTCCTGCAAACAGTTTGCTAAACAGCAACTTTTTAAATTCTGTGAATGAGATGTGTCTTGGTCAGAGAAAAAGGAAGTTGGTCAGGAATTGGGATCGCTCACATGTTAAGGGTGAGGTCTGAGTTAACAAACAAGAAATCTCTTAATATATCTTAGTTTGCTTTTGATAGTACTAATGTAGATTCTCAAAAACATTAATATTTGAGCATCACTAATGTACTGTGCTTCTTCATGCTTGATTCTTGGTCTTTGTGCAAGGAAAGGATTTAAGGATGTCTCCTGTTCTGCTTTTATGTGCTGCCCAGTATGAGCAATTTGAAACAAAAATGGAACAAAAAGGTGTAGATAACGATCATCTATGACAGGGAGAAAGCTTTGGGGGTTTTATGCTTTGACTTTCACTCTGTTATGTAAACAGTGATGTATGAAAATATAATAAATCCACAGCTAGATGCACAGTGACAAAGGCTGATTTGTGTTTATAAATATATGGCTACTATTACCTTACTGTCAAAATACAGAGCCCAAGTACTTTAAAGTTAGATATATAGATAATTCATTACCTATATTTTCCATTCACATATTTTTTGTATGTGTCTGATAGTTAATAGCAGCTTGAATTTATGTGACTGAAGCGATGACCTATGAGCAGTTGTAACATGCTGCATTCTGGCCATAAAAGCATGCATAGGATTATGTCCCAGATTTAAAAGGTGATTACATTACTTCTTACTACTACTTTGTGGAAGTTTACTACCCTATTCCTAGCCTGTAGTTAGGGATTGCACTCATATGATGCATCCATTTCTATGCAAAGTCAGGTTTAGTGGTGTTTCAAGCAGAATCCATCAGATATATAGAGTAAACTTTAATTGTTTAGCTGTGCAAAACCAGATCTATGTCTTTGGTCTCCAGCAATAACATAAGTTCAGTACTTTTTCTAAATGTTGTCTTCTTGGCCAGAGTCCCCCTGTGATAAAAATCTGAAAACGATATCTCTGCATCTGTCAGGGAATGCTGAACACTATTCAGTGTTAAGTCCACTTCAATTAGTGGAATTGCACTGGGGACCTTGGCTACAGAGGCACAAGTTTTGGGGGTAGGATGGAGTGGATCATGCCCGTGATCTCTATTCACAGATGTTGTGGTTTAAGCCCTACTGTAAATCAGCCACACAGTCGTTAGCTCACTCCACCCCTTCCTCCCCCAACTCCTGGAGGGATGGAGAGAATGTAACTCCTATGGGTTGAGATAAAAACAGCCCACTAACTTAAGATAGAACACAAACCACTGCTGCTACCACCAGCAATAATAATGATAATGGAAATAACAAGAGAAGAGAATACAACCGCTCACTACCCGCCAACTGATACCCATCCTGACTGAGCAGTAATCTCACCCTTCCAGGTAACTG
>JAOEHY010020031.1:0-39015 GCA_025447955.1 Psilopsiagon aurifrons
GGCTGCGTGGAGACCTCATAGCAGCTTTCCAGTATCTGAAGGGGGCCTATAGGGATGCTGGGGAGGGACTCTTCATTATGGACTGTAGTGATAGGACATGGGGTAACGGGTTCAAACTGAAAGAGGGGAAGTTTAGATTGGATATGAGGAAGAAATTCCTTAGTGTAAGAGTGGTGAGGCACTGGAATTGGTTGCCTAAGGAAGCTGTGAATGCTCCATCCCTGGCGGTGTTCATGCCAGGTTGGACACAGCCTTGGGTGACATGGCTTAGTGGGAGGTGTCCCTGCCCATGGCAGGGGGGTTGGAATTGGATGATCTTAAGGTCCCTTCCAACCCTAACTATTCTATGATTCTATGAGATAGCAAAATGGAGCACACAAGCAGCTTGCATACAGCCACACTGGCTGCCTCAGACTGGCTGCGATGGCTTTGCTTGAGCATCATTGGTAGCAGCGGGATTTATAAAGCCCTGAAACCGCAGATGCGCACACTTAGCTTTCTTGTGGTAGCTGTGATTTCTAAAATCAGGGAAGCAGACACAAATTGGAACTTGTTTTCTACTTTCTTTATTAAGCTACCAAGAATACTGACACATACTTTAGGCCATATGACAAAGTTGGCCAAGTTGGTCATTTCTAAGAGTACTGAAGACCTGATATCAAGGCCTGTTCTATTTACCTACCCGAATTAGTAGATGCACCTCCACAGAACCAGTCTGCCATAAAAATCTAAATCCTATTGCTTTATGCTGTATATGATCAGGAAATTTGTTATAATTTTCTTCAATAGTAGTACACTTAGTTGGAACCTGAATTATAAAAGCAATTTTCAATAAGGTACTGGGTGCATGAACAAGCCTTTTCCATAATAACACCACTTATCTAAGAGGGATGATACTTCACAGAGCACAATCACATTTGAAGGGTTCTTATTATAGTAAGTCCTCTGTAAGTGGAGCATTAAATAAGTTCTACTGCGTTATTAAAAAGTCTCAAAAACGCTCTTTGAAGTTACTTAAAGTTACATTACGGCTCTGTCACTTCTTTTAGAAGAAACGATACCTGGGAATCAGGGAGAGGAACGCTGTGACAGATTCACTGCAGGCAACTGTGCCACTGCAAGCAAACACCACAACCCCATCATGTCTAACACCCTTCCCCATGGGCAAAGCATCTCTGAAGTTACAGCAAACCTGGCTTGTCTCCTTCCTATGCAAATCTCTTTTAACCACGCAATACAAGACCCTTTGTGCACATTGTTGCACTGCTTTCTGCTGCACCTTCTGTCTGTGAAGCAAAGAAGGGAGGCCAGGAAAAGAGATTGCTCCCTAAAACTGGCTGATCTTTTCTTATTAACTACATTTTTCATAGTGTTGTTGATATTGCTGAGGAGAGACTGATGACATTTTTTGTCTTAAATTTTACCATCTGCTGAAATGTCATCCTGTGCATCGCAGTTCAGACAGCAAGCTGAAGACTGACCCAAACCTCTCCATTAAATATGTATCAGTCACAGAAACTTGACTTCTGCCCTTCAAATTGAAGTTCTTTAGAAAATCAATCACGTTAAGTATCATTCCTAAAAGTACCTATGAGGAAGTGGCTAAACTGACTGAAGAAAATCTCTGTATTCTGCATCCCACCTTGTCCAAGCATTTACTTCACATGGAGTTAAAAAACAACACCCCACCCCACCCCACCCCCACCCCCCCAAACTGAGGCAGAACACACATAGGTGACTCTAGGTGGAACAAAGATGCAGTTGGTGATATGTGTGCAGCATTGTTATGGAGATAGGCTCATAAACAAAAGAAGTGAGAAGGTTATTTTCCACTGAAGAGCGATGAGAGGCGGCCAGATTACAGCACACTAAGGGAGTTTTCTGAACTGCACATAGTACTTGCAATTTGTGCTCCTACTGACTGAGCAACTCCCCCATATGCTCTACATGGAGAACCTCTTAACGAATTGGCAGAATTTTAAACCCTCAGAGTGAAAGCCTGGTTTTAACAGTTGTGTAATTCTTCCCAATGGAACTTTCCAGCTTTGGTCTCTCTATACATCACTTAAAGACCATGAATCTGTAGTCTGAAACCCTGTGGCCCCATTAAGAAATCTCAGGCTTTGTTCAGAAGGTTGAGAACATGACAATACAAGTGTGTAGAACCTTGGGAATTTAGACAACAGACATTTTATGTTCAGTTTTCACCTGGAGTGGGAAGAAGGACTTTTCTTCTGCCTCACTGGGTAATGCTGGTAAGTCTCTGGTCTCAGTGCATAAATGAATCAATAACTCTATTTCAAACCTGCAAGCACGCCCTGGTAAGTTTTTAGATCAAATCCTTTCTGTCTGGCTTCTTAACAGTGGCAATGCACAACACGGCCCTCTATATGAGCAGACAGTGAAAATTCAAGTGCTGTTTTTGTCCCAGGATAGCCCAGACAAGGCACTGACTGCAATATTGAACTTTCTTGGTAAAGCTTCACAATTTCAGTGTTTGCAGATTTCATTCTGTGTAAGCTCACAACTCACTGCTTTGCAAGATGTCAATTTTCCACTAAATACAATGATCAGTTAACACAAACAGCAACATTTACATCCTAAATCCAGCAGATGAAGGTCAGCGAGACTGACACACTTTGCAATTACAACTGAAAAGCTCGAATATGTTAAATGCGTCTTTACTCAAAACTGTAGCTAGCCAATTCCATAATAACAGCATATGAGATGTGGAGGTACCTCATTTGAGTATAGTTTTGATGTACAAGAGCATTAAATTTAATTTCCACATGGTCCAGAAACAATTTAACATATTTACTGGCTGCTTAGAAGCAGGGAAATTTAAAGTACAGATCAGAAGTGAAAACATCACTACATAACCTGGCAAACGACATTGTATATTCTGTTATTAAACAAAGGAGAATTTTGCCAAGATAATTAAAATTATTGCCAATGGAAAGCATCCCCACTGCCTTGACAGTTCTTATACTGTCAAGTCAGCTAAATGAATAATCTACTTAGAGAAATGTATGACATAAGCAAGGCCCTCTGCAAGTGGGAAAGTCAATAGGGGAACATAGTGCCAAAGGAGATGAGTATTTCTCTCGCTTCGGTTCGCAGGCAGTGGGTTGCACCAGCAGTTAAGTGCAAGTGTGCTCTTGCTCCCCAGCTGCAGTTATCAGCATACAAACTACTCATTAACTATTCCATAATACATATCATACCATAAAAATGAAAGCAATGTGTGCACGAGTTCACAGGAAACAAAGCAGATGGTGGTACCTTCTCGGGCGGAGACAACTCTTTAAATAAGAGCTAATGTGGCAACAGCATATTGTGAATTCAGCTGGAAAATGGGCAATCACTCCTCCATCCTGCGGTTTTATGCAGAACTAACCTTCCCAAGCTCAGCACTGCCAAAATAATTACTTTTCACTAGCCTCTTAGCATTTTAACAGCTCTGTTGTTGACAGTGTCAAGATAAATGGCATGATGGACAAAGAAACAACCAGATGTTAATTTGAGTTCCAAAGCTGTGTTCAGGGATAGTTGCTCACCTTCTCTCTCTCTCTCATCAATTTTGTTTTGAAGTCTGAATCAGGCAAACAAGAACAGGGAAAAAGGAGTTCTGGAGCCAGCTTTTTCTGACCGTAAACACCCAGAGTCAAGTAAATCTGCATTTCCCCAACCATCTCAACATTTCAACCAGAGGCATGACTCTCAGGCTACTTATCTCAAATGGTATCCATTTCACTCAGTGGGCTTTGTAAGAAGCCCCAAACACATAAATCCATCTGTATGGAAAACAGGGTTATATCAGTGGGTTTTTTTTTTGCCTCAACAGCAGAAGAAACCCAGAATGAATCATTTTATGATGTTATGTGAGAGCACGCTGGTAACCTCTACCATCACTGAAACTATGGCTCCAGAAACACTGTTTTTTCCTAAGATATAATTTCATAACAAATTCAGTTGAAACAGTGTGATTCATTTTAGCAGACCAAAATTCCACATTCAAATCAGTCAACGGTGAAATAATCTACCTCATCAACTGAGACTGCCAAGACAAAGTGGTTCAACTTTCTAGATGGGAATTGAATACATATATATTCTCTTACATGGAGAGATGGAAAAAGAATCAGATTTGCCTGACTCCACACAGAATAGCAATCCTGATCTTTGACTACCTTTTAAAATCCTAATCCTGTTTCTTCACAGCTCATTTGCCACAGGTACACCTACGGGAAACTGCTGTAAATAGAGAGATTTATTTCCTCAAAACTTCTCCCTACACCAACACAGTTAATGACAAATCTGCAGCGATCTCTTCCGAACAGCCTGTGTCACCTATTTGATTTTACAGTCTCACATGCCCTCTTTCTTCAGAGGGATGTTTTGTAACTGCTGAAACACCACCTCCTAATGATGGGGATGGTGGAATACAGAGTATGTTTAGTTGATTTGCAGGTGCCACAAAGCCCGAAGGGATGGTGAGGGCCCTGAGGCATGGAGCAGACTCAAACCTATCCTTAATCACTGGGAATACGGTCTGAGTGACAGGTTGCTACTCATAGGGCACTGAAAATACATAAAGCTGTCACTGGCTGAAATGCTTCATCCAAAAGGTATTTAAATCAAAAATATCTTTTAACCCTTTTGGTATTTATTTAGGAGTTTTCCTCCCTCCCATACATAGTTTTTATTGAATTTTCTGTATTTAAGCCTTCATTACAATCAAATAGGCAAAACAAAGCGTGCCAGGCTAAATGTCCATTTTCAAAACAGGAGAATGTTTTGTAAGTATTTCCTAAGAAGCCAAATGTTTGTTTCACATTTCTTTTTGATCCTGATATATCAAAGAAACTCCATAAATGCCCCAATTAAATATATACATAGCATTAGTGCGCTGGAGAGTGGGAGGCTGCACAGCCTCTAACTAGCAGAAGAGATTGCTCCGAACCCTTGTGAGGGAAGGATCCCGCGCTGGAAGCTGGAGGAAGGATGGGATGCTGCCGCTGGCAGCGCAGGGGACTCGGCGCTGACAGCTGTGGCTGTGTGGGAGTTGAGATGCACACAGCTTGACAAGTTCTATGGGCTGGGAGTGGGAAGAAGACATGGAGAGGAGGCAGCTCATGGGTGAACGTGTGGGAAGAAATGGAGAGACACAAGGAGGCTCTTCTACAGGTGACTGCTGAGAGCCTCTGTCCTGCTTCTGAGTTGCAGAGGAGGCGAAAGCTTTCCTGGCTCTGAGTGTGCAGGCATGTACATCCCAAACCCTTGTCTGGACACTTCTGAATGTAATAAGAATGGCAGCAACATAATAATTTGCACAAGACATATAAAAATTATATCTTAAAAAATCACACTGGTTCACATGAGTGAAGAGAAAAAGTGATGCAGCAAATAAAAACCATGGAGAAGGTGGAGGCTGTCAATGACAACCATAAGGAGTCGTCAGCCCTCTCAACTGCACTGAGCCCAAAACCCTCACGTAAACTACAGCCCAATTATGCCATGCCCTGGAAATAACATGGCTTTGAGATCAGCTACCTCAAATAAAGCAATAGCTTTTGTAACTCACGACACAAGCCTTAATGCTAAAATCTCCTGCAGAACTATTGAGTGTGTCTTTGTGAGCTAACTGCTTATTACCAGGGACTTGTAGTCCCAAGATCAACCGTAACCTTGGCATCTGCTTATTTTCTTTCAGAAAACCACCTTGCTGAGTTATTATATATTGAAAGCACTATGGTTGCCAGTGGTTAGAAAGGGTGAAAGCTACCAAGGAAGTGCCACAAAGTGGTAATATTGAACCTGCAGGATGCAGTGATGCTGAAACAAAAGAAATGCTATTAGTACAGAGACCTTTAGGAACTAGAAATTTGTCATCTGCCAAGGAAAAATATAAAGCAAGCCTTGCACAACTTCATTTCTACTAAATACATCCCTTTGCTTTTCATGCTGTCACTAGAGGAGGCTGGAAATGGTATGGATGTCTGCCTGCTGCTACAAGAAAGCGAGTGGCACAGTCTGGCTGCGTAAGGGTGACTTGAATTTGCTTTCCTCCTCATCAGCAAGCTCTGAAGGCTGCTGACAACCAGAAAAGCTTTGCTGTGCAGACCCTCAATGAAATACCCTGCAGAGCTGCAGGCTGCCCAAGCTATTTCTAAAGCCTGTGCTAAAGATACCCAAAAGTCTCTTCATGCTTCATGTGCCACCGAACTAAGCCCCAGGAACACAGTCATCAGTGTGTCTCCTCCCTGCAGCTAATGACCTCCTGCTGGAAGGTCATTAAAAACGTTTAGGGCAGAAGGAAGGAGCCTGGTGCAGATGTGTCAGCACAGCACAAGCATTTCCTCTCCCCATCCTTAACTGCACAGTGCAAAACTCCTACCAGGGAAGCAGTGGAGAAAATCAAGGCACACAAGCAAGAGGCCAGGCACGCTCCTGGTCTGGTTTGCTCAGCCTGGTGACTCTCTCCTTGGGTCTGCACATCTCAGCAGTGCATTTGGGATTCTTATGCACTTATGGGATGCCCACCATGGAAGGGCTTCAGCCTCTCCCAAGGACTAGTTTATAAATACATACAGCATCTCTCTCTCTTCTCCTTTTCCCATCCTGCATACCTGCAGGGGCTATATAACACATTTCCAGGCTTTTTCTTCCTACAGTGAGATGCTAGATTAGGTGCAGAAGTGGCAGAAGAAATGGTGGCTGCTCCATAATACCTTACAGTCATCAAAGAAAAAGTAGTTTAGTCAGTGACTTATGACCAAATTCTCTAAGGAGAGGAGTACACTGGCTCTTTGTGTCCCAAAGGGCACCAGAATTCCAGGCTCTGTGCAGCCTGGAAACCTGCTGGCATATTGGTAGGGAACAGAAAATACAGCACACACTTCTCTATGGATTTAGTAAGACCACAAATGCCAAGCTGTGGAAACCTGAAAGTCACTGGACAATATTAAAGATGCAGATACTTTATAATACATAATAACAATGCATAATGCAATTAAATGTTTGAAGTGAGGGCCTTAAATGCTTTGCAGAATAGACCTTATCAACTGTGAGATAAATTGTGTGTTTTCTTTTCTGCTTTTTCTTTTCAAAGCACGTTTTAGGGCTCATTCCAGAGGGGGATGATATAGAACAATGGGCACAGCTTTCCAGATTTAAGTGAATTCAGACACTTTTAAACACGTGGAAATGAAGCGGTACTGGGAACATTCCTGACTATTACACTGCAGTCAGACACAAAATGTAGGAAGGCATAGAACCATTGAGGTTAGTATAAAAATCCAGGCTTTCTAAACGCATCATTTCTATACATGGTATGCTCTGAGAGAATACTGCTATAGGCAAAGATGGTAAAGACTCTAGCTCTGAGATATCAGAGACTCGCTGCAGTGGAAAGAGCAATGATTACAGACTGCAAAGGGAGAAAACACGGAGTGCAAGCTCCCTGACTGCGCCTGTGCCATCTCACTGTGGGTATCTTTCTGCCAGCAAACACTGAACAGTGAACTCGGTTTTCCTTCCTCACGCTGTTACAAAACCCCAGTTCCCATCCTTTTGGTTTCAGACGTCGTTTCTCTCCTGCAGCACGTAGCAGGAGTTCCAGCATCCAGCAGTCCTATCCCCAGCCCCAGGGCTTCATCAGCAGTCTTTCTCAGTTACCCTTGCAGCCACACTCCATGTCTTTTACTTCTTCTCCAACATCCTTTCCAAAATCCCATCTGATCAACTGGCAAAAAAAAAAGCTCTGGCCCGACTGCCAAACACCCCTGCGAGCTTTTCTCTTCCCTCTTCCTTCCCTTACTTAAAATGCTCTCAGCAAAACTATCTTAGTTGCCCCTATGCCAAGTCAACCTGATAATACTTTTGCTCCAAGGCCCTGAACTACTGCCCTAGCTCACAGCTGTGGTCTTGTCTATTCCTGTAATCTCTTCTACATTCATTTCTTTCCTCTCTCCCTCTCCCGTGCCTGCAACTCTGATTTCCTGCTTTCTCTATGCGCCACTTGAAGTGCAGAATAGATCTGTCGTTCACACGTTGAGGAATACTGCTGCTGCAGAAAATGTGATTTATAAGGATTGGAAGGCTTTGTTCTGATTAGCATTTCTGGGGAGGTTTTGGTGTTGCTGGTTTTCTTTCCAAATAGATCTTTGAAAACTAGCTTTAAAAGACTGCAGAAGCCAAGCAGTTAACAGAAATGACTTAAAAAACCCCAAACTCTTTGGAAATACTTTTCATATATACATGTGTGCAAGTTCTCTTAACCCTCCAAAAGCAACTAACTAATGAGCAGTGAATGCATTTTTTAAGTGCTGTGTTGGGGTGGGATAATTCATCCTGCCTTGGCTTTAGGTACACAACCCAGGCTGACCTCAGCTTATGAGCACTCTTGGAGAACTTACCCTTCCAGCATTACATACTCTGAATCACACCTCTGAGGATACATTATGTATTTAAGTACAGTGTGTGAATGGAGTGTCTATTGAAATATAGAACTCCCAAAGCATCCTCCACTGGCGATGCTAAAACCAAGAGTGCTTGAGCCTCAAGCCCCAGTCTCCATTCAGGATAGCTGTTTTCAGCCTGCCTTAACCGTTTGAACAGTAAAAACATCTACATGGATAAGTTCCAGTCTTCTTTTTCAAGGTAGATACACAGAAAGCTGATGTTGCCAAAGAAAAAGATACCATCATTACAAGGTACTGCGCTGCTGTTGCTGCCAGCTGGCTGCACACTGCTATGGGCTGGATGGTAGCTGTGGGAATGCTTTGGCAGGGATCAAGGGGGGTCAGTTTTGTGTCCTGGAAGAGCGACTGTTCCCAGAGAAGTGCTTCTAAGACAACAGTCAGAGCAACAGTGGCTCTCTCCTTTATTCAGGATTATCAAGCCAGTTATACATAGTGAGCAGGTCAGGTATCCGGCCCATGCATTAGTAGCAGAGGCTGACTTTGCTCTGATATCTGATCCTGCATAATGTATAAAGCTTCTGTTTACTTTCCTTTGCCAACACAGAGCCTCGTAAGAAACTGGTGTCCTGTTTACACAACTGCAACAATAGAAATTCAAGTAAACCCAGGTTTTGCTGACAGATAATAAATACAGAGCTTATTCTACTCAAACATCTAGCAACTAGAAAGCAGGCAGCAGCTACATTTGAATACCCACAAAGCATTAATAAGAATTTGGCATTTAGTCTCAAAACCACAGGGAAAGACCTATCTCTGCCACAAACAGCAGTGTGTGAAAGGATTTGCACCAGCCAGAAGGATGATCAGCTTCCCAGCCTACAGATCTGCCTTAGCATTACTCCTCCATTGCCAGCACGATGAAAAGCGGGCAACAATTCACCCTTTCCCTTGATTACCTAAATGGAAAGGGAATGCAGTGTAAATGGGATAATGTTATGACAGTGTTGGGATATGACACTTTAACTAGAGGCATATGAATCCCTCAAAGCAGTGGTCTTTCCCTAAAATGTACCTCGTGTCAAACCCTGCCCCATCGATGGTGGGTTCATTCATTATTTGTAGCAGCTTTTAAGGAGATTGGAAATAGAATGCACATTTCTCTACCAGTTGTAAATCCTTCTTTATCTGGCAAAAATGCATTTATATTCCTACCACTTTTACTTGTAAAAGTACTCTTCTGTTCAAATGTACAGGTTATGCCCATTGGGTTTTTACTGGGGGGACTGTGGGAAGTTCAGAGCTCTCAACAACATTGTCGTAACTTAAACTGAACCCTGCGAGGTCTGTGAGCTTGCAGGTAAATGCCTCCTCAGGACATTATTGCCACTGTTAAAGCCAATAGAAAACAAAATTATTTGTTGCGTTTCTGAAGAAACAACAAAAAAGAGAATTTATAGAGCTGTAACATGATATTGCATTAATATTACTTGTACTGGGTATATTAGAAGCTCTTTAAAGACTCACCAAGGAAAGTAATTCTTTGGTTTGTTTCCATTTGAGTTTTTTTCTTGTATCATTTAATACAAAGATCATTCTTTGCATGTCTGGAAAGCATTCTGAAAGGAAAAGAATTGTCTCCCAAATAAATTATGTGACTAATCACAAAAACAAACTTTATATTAATATACGCACTGATTATGTTGTGTTCTTGATTCCTGAGCATCAAAGCACTGCAAAAAGTGCTTTTACAAACCAAGGTATTACCAGCAATCAGATGGAATAAACAACTTCATAGAGAACTCTGGGTCATGCTCCAAACTCTGACTGCGCTGGAATAAGAAAATAAATGAGAAATCAAGAGTTTTAAGATTAAAATCAGTGCTATTCTTCTACTTGCCTCATACCAATTGACCATAATGGTCTTCAAGGGAGAGGTCCGTGTCGAGAGAGCTCTAACGATCATGGTCAGCCATGAATTCAGTAAGAAGCAGGACCTATTTCAACAAGAGCTGACCACACTGAAAGGGAATTAATTTCATGTCTCTCCTCCATTTGCAGTATGGGTCTGCATATCAAGGAAATTCCAGAAATAAAGGAGAAACAGGGAAAACTGTCAGTGCATGCAAAATTCCAAGAAATTTAAAAGACCTATCTACTATTTCAGAAATAACATTTCAAAACGAGACATGGAGTATCAAAATAGTAAAAATCACAGCAATATTTTAACATTTTAGGTAAGTTTTCATATCATTTTGGTAACCTCTTTTCTGTATTTTCTATGACGCACTGATAGGACAAAATAATACAACTATTTTATTTAGATAAGAAAAGAAAGTTGTGTTTGAAAGCAAAGGGCACTGCACTCTATTTCCCTTCTCTGGAAATATGAATGGCAAAATAAAACGGCCTTTCCTTAAAAGACTTATTTTCTTTCTTACTGGCGTGTGTGTGTGAGTCAGAGCTAAAGGCAGCCTCCAAAATGCCTACAACTGACGACCGAAAAGCAGCACATGCCAAATCCTAACTTAGGATCGAGCAGGTTCCGAAGTGGAATGCTACTCTTCTGAAAAATGGTTGGGTATCCATAAATGAATGAAGCTGCAAATCACTGTCAAGCCAAAAAGCCACCCATTCACATGCTATCAAATGCACATTTTAGTTACTAAAGTAGTTAAGTTTCACAAAGTCCCCCCATCCCTTTGCCTACTGGGGAGAGGCTTTTTGAGGCATTTAACTAAAGTGAGCAGCATGTTTTATTCATTCCTTTGAAAGCTCTCCATAGTTTTTGCTCCACGCTCTGAAAAACAATCAACACTTTGATGCCATGAGGCCAGGACTGAGCTAAAGCATAATAGTGCAGTAAACAATATTGATGGTGCTACACACATAGGAACAGCAGCCAATGATACAGTTTAGACAGGAAGAAAATAGCATGGTAGAATTGAAAATGCAGGTAGAATTTTAAGTAGGTTGAACACAATTTCTGAAACCATTTTAATGGCTTTTCTATTAACACAGCTCTTTAAAATAGTCTTTATGTTGCTTTGGTTTCAGGTGCACACAGTTACATTTAAACTCAATGTGCATATAAAGCTGCTCTGAAATATGCTACCATCCCTTTTATGACCATCTTTCTCAAAAGCCTGCAAGATAAACCAAGCTGAAGTATTGCACGAAGAAGAAATATTTATGACAGATGATTTTCAAATGTTAGGATGTGAGCTTAGAACATTTGGCTAATTTATTGCGAGAAGAGGTAAAGATGTCTTGGAAAAAAACCCCAAAACCTTATTGTTGCACTTCATCCCAATATAGTATCTCCAGCACTACTGCCCACAGCCCCATGCTGACACAAGACTCGTATCTAAAGGTGAATCATGCAAGATCATCTGTTTTCTATTTGTATAGTTCAGGATTTGGCCTATGATGTGGGGCACGCAAATCCATGATAGCATCTAGAGCATCTTTACATTAGCTGGGGGAGGAGATCCTAGGAACAAGAGAAATGGTTTATTTATATTGTCTGAAAGTTTAATATAATTATAGGCATGATGGATATGAGGGATGCAAGGTCTGCAGGGACAGTAAAATCTCGTATTAGAATAATTGAAACGGTTGGAAAAGATGCAAATTTCCGATGCAGCACATTTTGCACTGTGCCATCCATATATTCCTTTAAAAATGTGTCAAGATGATTACAGCTTTCCAACAAGAGGGAAATTGCTTCATTATCGGTAACATATTCGAAGAGATGATATACAGCATTGTCAAATGTGCGAAACTAAGAGGGGGGGAAGGAAAAAGAGCAAATTACAGATTTCAGCTAACAGATCTTGAGTTCAAACTTCTTTGGTTGAGTAATACAGATACAAACTTGCACTTCTTCAAAGCAATCACAAATGGCTATACAAAAAAACGAGACAAGACCATGGCTGAAGCTGCGTGGATGCACATTGGGGCAAATCCACAGAATCACAGAATGGTTTAGATTAGAAAGGATCTTAAAGCTCATCCAGCTCCAACCCCTGCCACGGGCAGGGACACCTTCCACTAGAGCAGGGCGCTCCAAGCCCCTGTGTCCAACCTGACCTTGAACACTGCCAGGGATGGGGCAGCCACAGATTCTCTGAGCACCCTGTGCCAGCGCCTCAGCACCCTCACAGGGAAGAACTTCTGAGTGTCTCATCTCAATCTCCCCTCTGTCAGGTTAAAGCCATTCCCCTTGTCCTGTCCCTGCAAGCCCTTGTAAAAAGTCCCTCTCCAGATTTCTCTATAAATCCTGCTGAACCACACCTGCAAGTGGAAAACTTGCTGCTGTACAGACCAGCCCACAGTTACTGCGGCACTTCTGTGCAAGCACACAGTCAAGCCCCTGCTGAAGTTCCTCATGTGGCAGAATAGAAACCGGCCCCAGGAGAAACCCCTTCTGCTGGCACTGGGAGGCAGGAAAAACCCTCCTCGCTGTTCTCTTCCTTCTCCCACAACCCTGAGTATCAAGATCCACGTAATTCATAAGAAACACAGTATGACAATGGCTCCGAGCAACAGTCATCTCTCCAGAAAAGCATGAAGAAGACCTAAATCCAGCTTAACATCTTTGGTTGTTTGGCTGAGAATAATTCCCATATGTTCATTTTAATAATGCATAAATGCTATTTCCTACTTCCCATGAGTTATTTCGTCTTTCAAACAATTTCTCAAATTCCTAAGAAATGAGCTTAATTTCTTTCGGCACTAAAAGGGCAGAGATTTCCTCCTAACTACCTCTTATTTGTCAGAAGCATTTTGAACCACCCAGGATTATTTCAAGCCCTCCAACTATTCAGCCACCAGAACTTAATTCATGATTACACCCAAAACTGAACCTTTGAACTGTTTTGATCACTTTGTTTTTCATTGTTGTTTAGCAGGCTCTGTAATAACCACAAATATTTTGCTGCGTTGTGGTGAAGCTGAACTGAGACGTGTAATCTGGAGCTCGGTTTCTCCACAAAGGATTTTTAAACATTGCTGGCACGTGGATGGTTATAACATTATCTTCGGAGTAATTCTTCACTACTATTTTTAGACTGAGAGCATTTCTGGAGCGCTCCATGCATCCCAGTTTTGCTGAAGTATTCACCAGTTCACATTAAATTCAAAACCACAAGGGCCTGACCTTCAGCCAGAGTAACTCAACACAGCTCTATTGATGCCATGGCTGCTCATTTAGCTGGCAAACTAATACAGCAAGAGCATGCTGAATACCTCTTAATTCTGCCTTCTCAGGAACATTGGGTCGTTCCATTTTCTATAAGCTTCAGATTTTCAAACATTTCAGTACAAAGGGATTAAAAAAGCAGAGTTATTTTCACACGACTTACTCGATCACACTGACAATTCACACCGGCTACAACTATATCACCTCTACCCACTCCTGAAGGTGAAAAATAGAAGAGAATAAATGAAAAACTGTTCTGTTTAGATAGATGCAGTATTTTCAGTAACAAAAGCTGCCTGGAAATTTGATAGCAGTTTTAGTAAGGAAGCATACATACGAGATGTAAGTAATGCTTTCTTGTATCTTCTGATATTAGTGGCTTCGCTGGCATCAGAGGTCAGGTTTAGGTTTCAAAACCCAAAATACACATCTTTCCAGCTCCTTCACAGCCTTTTGCAGTGATTTTAAGACTGAAAGTAAATAGCTTTAAGTGGAAGAAGAAAGCTCAAAGCATGGAATTACTGAGCTCTATAAGAAGTAACCAAGGTGAAAATTCAGATGGTAAATTTTAAAGGCAGCAAAAGAACCACCAGCAAAAGCTTCATCCAATCTTGTTGTTGCTTACACAAACCCAAAAGATGTTCTACAAGAGATGGCTCTATTTTTTGTAATCTTCAAATTTGAAACCTTGGTGCAAGGAATTACTTCCAAACCAAACTCAAATCATCACATTTCATAGCATGCTTTTTTCAAATGCTGTATCCTGTATGCAGATTTAAGCTATGTAGGGGGGGGGAAAGGAAATAGATTGTTTGAGAGGTACCTAAAATGGCAAGCTTGTACCTACTCAGAATTCAGACATCTGAAGCTTTGGATCAATGAATACAGTGACAGCTGCTAGTTAGGAGAATCCTGCAGCAACGATCAGTAGATTTGGCGTCCTACCCCACACAAGCCTTAACAGACCCAGGAAAACCTCTTTTTTGCCGCGTAATTTGCCTGGAGGGGCTTGACTAGTTCATAGTTTGGTACCTATCTTTGCAAGGCTTGCTTCTGAACTGCTCACAGAAGTGCTATCTGATTCCACATAAGCATCAGTTTGCCAAAACCACAGCCTTCAGAATTACATTTCACTGGGCTGAGAGAGCTCAGAGATTTATTTCCTTCACATAGGAAATGAGGAGACATTTTCAAACTTTGGGGAGAACTTTAAGTTTTACGCTTCAGTACTTCAGGCTAATTCTTCTCCCCTTTATTGCAAGCGAGCCATTCTCCCTTCATTGCAAAATTGCTAACCAAGATTCATTTAATTCTTTCAGGGTTGCAGTTTCCATCATAATGGTTATGGAAACAGCCTGAAGGAGGCATTTTGAAGAGACAAACGAGTTTTACAAAGGATAATTTCTGTATTATTTGAACTATAGTAAATAGGTAGACCAGGCAATTTTTAGTAAGAAGCATAAGGCAGCATGAAGAACATAACCCAACTTCCCACGAGGGGGAAGTTACATCTTTATCTTCCTATTCTGCACGTCCAAGATGAGTACTACTGCTGCTTTTCAAGGCCTTCAACCGTAAATTGATTTACTTACAATGGCACTGTGAGCAAGGATCATTCTGAACAACAGATATATGTTAAGTTCAAGAGGTAACTGAATCAGCAACTGCAAAGCAGGACCATATGGTGAAGAAAATGAAAAAAATACTCATTACCAATAAAACCTCTTGGAGGATCCACATCATATTTTGTGCCATTTCGCACCTTTATAGACAGCACCTCCTATTTGCCCCTCTGCTGTAGCACTGTATTCTGCCAAACTATGAAATGCATGTTTGCCACTACTACTATTTTGATATTCAAGAGGAGCCAGAACTGCAAAGTTAGTACTTAAAACATGTAACAGAAGCAGAAGAAACCTCTGCAATTACACGACTTCTTCCTGATTACTACACTGTCTCATTCTCATCTCCAAATCCATTTTGTTTTGTATCACTGCAAAACAAGAGTCCCAGCCCCAGCTTAAATCTCTAATTGTTCTTGGTAAAGAAACTGGTACCAGAAGAAAATAAAGGCAGGAGGCAAAATGGCAATCAACGCAGCAAGTGTGAATTCTTACCAGATGTATTTGTCCGTGTTAGCCTGTGTTAAGAACAGCACTTCCCTATTAAGATAAACTTTCCCCACGGTGGTACTGGCTTTGTAATTACTCTGTGCTGAAGGACTGTTGCCTTTCTGTTGATGGATTTTAGAGCTTTAATCTTGCATATGATCTTTCTAATGCTGACCAAAGACTTTCCCCTAAAAATGACAGCTTAAGCAAAATGGTGCATTAAGAGTTCATCTGTGTAAATACCTGCCCACACTGCGAAGGAACAAACTGTATGTAGGACCCATATCGAACCTCCTGGTCACACATTACAGGGAAGATGAAAACTTGTAGAGCTCCCACAGGGCCATGGGCACCATGTTTAACCTCTCATATTTTGCCCATTTTAAAGATGTTATGATCACCTTTACAGATTATGTTTTCCTTTGAATGTACAGAAACCAATATGAATAACCCTCGCAGCTAAGACAAAGCAAACCAAATTGAGAACAGTTAAATAATTCTTTCCCTAATAGAAATATTATAGAGCCAAAAAATGCTAAGATAGCAATATGAGCTTACCCTTGATGTGGTTTAAACACAACCCTGCGGCTGATAACCTATTTTATCGAAAAGTGCTTTTCTTCACTAAAGCACAAATTTGTTTGCTAGAGAAATACATGTTAATGTCATCAAATGCAGAACACTGCATAAATGCTTGAAGTCAGAAGATTTACGGTGCATGAAAGCAGTTGTAGGGCAACTTAAGTACCAAGAGCATGTGCTACTGCAGTTTGACTTGGGCAAAACATAACCTACAACAAGCTACCTACAGTCTTTTCAATGTGCACTGATTTCACCTAATGAATTCACATGTCTGCAAGAAAACTCCATGAAGGAAAAAAAATTGCATTCTATTTGCTAGCTTAAAAGCTTCCAGGTATTTCATTTGCTTCCAAATAACACATTCATGATGCTACAGTTGGTCATTTTAGACACAGTTTAAGACAAGTGGATCCAGACCTCACACTCCTACATGTAACAATATAATGGTACTGCTGCTACTGGTAGATGACTTTTCTCTGAGCTCAGTGCTTTCCCTGCTGGCCCTGTACAGGCAAAGACATCTCAGCACTGGCAGTTCCTCAGGGACACCAGACACGTCTCTCAACCAGCAGACAGGATTTGTTTAAAAGTACTCTTATAAAAGTATGCTTATAACTAAAAAAGCTTAGCCCCTAGGTACTTCTGTTCTGTTCACTAATTTATTTTACACTGGAGAGCACAAAAGCAGAGCTTCCAACAGAGGAGAAACAGAACAAGGAGAGGAATGAGAACCCTAAAATGATAGTTACTACGGTAAATCCCTAAAGAAGGTAAGACTGATTTTTCTCTCTGAAACAGAAAAGGGAAAAATAGATCTTCCTCTCACAAAAAGCACCCAAAGAAGAGTTATGCTGAGAAAGTACTTTTAAAAGACAATTCAGTATTTTATTATTTGAAGGAGAATTACTTTAAGAGGTTTGAGATACACAAGCACCCAGCTCCTCAAAAGATAAGAGCACTGTCCTAGTCAAGCCAGCTATCACTACTCCCTGCTTTAGCGTTGCCCCACTCATGGTTTCCCTTTCTGCCATGCTCCCTGGTGTATGGCCTGGTTAAGAATATACCAGGCCAAATATAAGGGAAAGGACATTGTTTGCTAACTACAAACTGCAGGCTGGAATCCCCCAGATGGTATAAATGACAACAGAAACCTGAAATTAAGGGGGATTCATTAACTTCCTCAAGACCTGACTGCTTCTTCACATTTAGCTGATTTTCTTATTCTCATGCAAATGTTCAGAGTAACCTAAAACTTTCATGAGATCAGATATTGACAATTTCTCTTGGATTTAGCTGCTGCAATAGCCAGCTCTTGCACAATTACAGATACAGCCAAACCACGAGGGACCGACTGCATCAAATTCTCTCCAATTTGAGGAGGAACTTCCTTGGTGAATTAGGGGAAATCTACTGCAGCTACTGATGATCTCCATCAGTTGCAAAAATACAGAGTGAAAAAAAAGACTATATAACCCAACTTCTCATAGAAAGCAAGTAAGTGCTCCTTAAGCTACATAAATGTTTTACACTTTTTCTATGGAGTTTCAGTGAGATGCAGTTAAATGAAGCGCTAAAAATAATCCCTCTTTTACTCTTTGGGAACACGTTAGCATCGTGGCTAAATGAACATGAACCTAACACTTCCTAGTTTCCAAGTGTGTTTTGTGACCTACATAACCCCTTAACTTTTCTGTTTGGTAGCAAGATAGATAGTAAAGAATTAGGAAACAATGACTCGGGCAGTCAACTTCCATTATAATTACAGTGGTACTCAGCATATGAAATCCTCAGTTCTTCTGAAAATCTTAGGCATTACTCTTCAAACCAGCCACCTCCATACACAAAACCTGACAATCCACAGAGGTGTCCTCCATGGGTCAGCCATCAAAATGCGGAACAGGAAAAACCTGGCTCTACGCTTTGGAGTAACAGCCCAAATCCACCTCAGTCACAGCAGCTGCTTTCACACCTGCAGCTGCATTTGCTTCTGCCAAACTGAGAATGATTCCTGTAATCAAGATATCCACGGATACATGGATCTAATTTGTTGTTTTAAAATGAATTCAGTTATTTGAAGCCCAGCTTTAAAAATGCAGTCTTGTTCAATTTCTATAAATCATTCGGAAAAGGATCTACCTGGAAAGGTTGGGGATCATTGTAAGGGATCTGGAGGGACTTACATAATTGCAACGAAAGATTCTATGAAATGATGGGGTAAAAGATAGGAATAAAATACTACAAATCTTCCTTTTTTGAAAAGTACAAATATCACAGGCAGGCAAGAACAATGTAATTATTATTACACAGCTTAAATTTATTCAGTATTAGCTCTCTTTGTACCACCTAAAAAGTCAGCAAGATTCTGTGGACTTGCAGAAATATAATTACCATGATGAATTCAAGGTGCCATGCCATTAACACGTTATTACAAAGAGGCCACAGTATGAAAGCATCTCATAGACAGGACTGTATTTTGCAATTCATAGTGCAATTAGGTCTAAGTCTGATCCAATGAATCCGGTCCTAAATGGAATGCAAATTCTGGATGTCTTTGTCCTCAGGTATAAAGGGCAGTCCTGTAAGTCAAAATTAACTTCACCAGGCAATTAACAGGAGGAAGCATCAAGCACTGGAACAGGCTGCCGAGGGACATGGTGGAGTCACCATCCCTGGAGGTACTTAAAAGAGCTGTAGACGAGGCCTTCAGTGACATGTTTTAGTGGTGGACTTGGCAGTGCTGGGGAATGGTTGAACCTGATGATATTAAAGGTCTTTTCCAACCCAAATGATTCTATGAACGTGTGAAGACTTTTCTAGCAAGCAAAGCTGACACTAATAGCAACTATCGTTGAACTAAAACCCAATCCAAACCAAAAGACAAACCCTAAACCACTGATACTTACGAGGTTTACTAAAAATATCCCTTGACATTATCTCCCCCCCACCTCTTCTCTTGCTTGATTTTCTTTGCATGGTGACCCAGATTTATGCCAACAATGCAAAGATATAAAGCTGCATCAAAATTGTCTGCACCAGGGCTCAAGACTAAGAATCATGAATTCCTGTGTTATGTATTGTAACACTCAGAGATACATGTCTGAAAAAACAAATAGGCATACTAATGAATTAGGAAAAAGATAAAGCATCAGTCCTGTGAACATTTAAGTATAGCCTTTAATTGCTGCAGAAGTACTTATCATCCTAATTTTGATTGTATTTCAGCAGCATATTTGACATTTTCTTTATAGACAGTCCTTATGCATAGCAGCAGCACCAAATGCCACACACACCGCAGTCAGCGGAAGTGGTACCCATGTTCAGCTGTATTTCATACTCAAGTTCAACAGTTCTGGTTGCACCAAGAGGCCCACATGTGCTGCTTAACACTTTGTAAAGCCTCAATAATTAGTAGTTAATCAACAGTCAGTCCTCAAGCACTAATGTCCCCAAATTAGATCAGATAATGATGTGGCTTGGAGCAACATGATCTAGTGGAAGGTGTCCCTGCCTGGGGCAGGGGAATGGAAATGGATGAGCTTTAAAGGTCCTTTCCAACCCAAACCATTCTGTGATGCTATGACATCTTTATCAGATGACCCTTAGCCATGTACACATCGAATGTATGAATGAAACTGGACTGTCTTGCTTTTTTTATCTCATGGATGTCCCCTGCTGTTTGGCACAGAGTGAGCTGGCCAACCGTTCATTCCCAAAACACCCACAGAATACTTGTAAGTACAGATCTACTATTATCAATCATCACCACCCCAGATTTTATAGCACAATAAAACTACTGAAAAACACTGAATGCTTCATGATGCTGAATTCTTGTCTTTTGTATTTTACAACAAAACACAAACCCAAATAAATCCAACCCTGAGAAAGAATTTCTGAGACAATGAAATTAAGCATTTGGATGTTTTCTTTGGATTCATATGAAGTTCATTCAGTGATAGTAGGATGAGGTAGAATATACAATGCGACTTCTCTTAGTGCAAGTAAAACACTGTCTCTAGCATTTTTTCTCCTCAAAAGACCATGTGCACTAAGTGTTCTATGGTTAAGAAGAGCCTTTTCCTCCCTTTTGAAACTCATTCTTCAAACGCGTCTGAAGCTAGAATATAACCTGACCCAAAAAATGAACTTCCATCTGAGTTCTATCTTCTAGCTGAAAACCCTTTTACCGGCGACACAAGATGTCTCTTAAATTCAGTGCGAAAAAAAGAAGACTGAAAATGAACACTTTAAACAAGGAACTGAATTTTATCTGACTTGAAGAATTTTCAGCTTTTAGCAGGTAAGAATGTTGTTTTCTGCAAATATTATAATGATGTTCTTAAGCAGCTTTGGTGACTCAGTGGAAAGTCTCTGTATCGCCGTGTGGGAAGTTTGAATTTGAATTCTTCTTCCCTCTGGGTTGCCACTTCCAGATTCTTGTGCCAAAATACAGCCCCAGATTTTGCAGGGGAGGAATGTATCGTGTAGCCCCAGGGTGTCATGCTTGCTGGGGGAGGCTGTGCTGGTCCGGGGCTTGCCTAGAGGGGAGCTGTGCCAAATGCCACCCTGGCAGGATGGTGAGTACCATAGGGACCTTCAGGAGGGGCGTGGTGCAAGGAAAAAAGGCAGAGTTCCATTTCAGATTAAGTTCCTTTTCTTTTCCCTATGTATTTCTATAATACGAAGTGTTTACCAATTGCCAGCTACAAATGGGGGCATTGAGTCTAACCGGCCTACTCTCTCTTAAGCTAATCATATTTCATTCTCCAATAATTGCTTCTGCTGAGCCCCCTGCCAAGGCAAAAGTATTCAACAACTCCAGAGGTTCAAGAGCTCGAGGATTAGTACTTGAAACAACTTCACTGCCCACACTTGGCTTACTCCTGCTTCTTGCAGTCCTGCTCCTGCGCCTTTCCTTTCCCAGAAAGCTCACCATGGTGGGGGCTCAGTATTTTAGTGTTCATAAATGTGTCATGAACTTACAAAGGTGACAGAAAACGCACCTGAACAAGTATGTAGGACCATAGCCTCCACAAAAGAAGGGCTAACTACTGACCTTTCCTGAGTGTCAAGTAAATTAAACAAATCATTCAGTTGAAATATAGAATGTTGATTACAGTTGATTAGTTAGTTTGATAAAGTTGCTTATAGAATCTCAGACACTACAAAATGACAACTACTGCAGTGTTACAGGCTTTGAGGCCACAGACATCAAGACCCCACAGAAAATAGGACCAGAGTCTGATCTCAACGTGGTACCCCATGTAGGTGTGACATAACTGACTGCCTGTGAGCCCAATGCAGTGGGAGGGACAGACTAGACAGGGAGCACTACAAACCTCAATGTTCAGGCAAGGACAGTACCTATCCACAGCCACTCAGCTCCAGTCAGCAGAGAGACTTCAAGTGATGCCTCCAGAAACGTGAGACACCACAAGAAAATAAAACAGGCCTTGTAAAATACATGCTCCTAAAGACAGTTGTGAGAGCTCCAACTCTTACCCACTTGATCCTGGGACTGCTGCGCACGTAACTGGGAGAAATGTTTTAGGAAGTACTGGAAAAAATGCTAATCAAGTCTTACTGCTTAACTCTAACCTCAACATCACATTAGATGTCCCCACATTCAGTGAGCAGGCTCATTTTCCCTTTGGGCAGGAGAAAGGAAGCTGTGCAAGTGGTAAACAACTAAATCACTTCAGCTCCACAGCTCAATGTGCAGGCCATAAGTAGTTCAAAAACACGCCTCCATAGAAACTTATATGTGAGTGTGCAAACAGCCCTATTCTTCTGGAGCCCATGCACATGTTATAAAGCAAAGCCTGCCCATAAGTGGATAAAACCAGATTTGCTCAGTAGCTCGTAGGATTGAGCCATTAAAGCATAATCCACAAATATCAGTCTAGAAAGTAAGGCTAATTCAGACTTACACATAGTCTGCACTACCGTTTCTAAACCAGCAGCCTTTTAAATGTCTTTGATTTGCAGCTTACGCTACAATTTCAAAGCTATTCCATATGTGTCAACAGAAAAGTCAGGAGATTTGTTGGAAGCACTTCATGTTTACCTGTGTCCTTCTAAGCTGCACACAAAGACAATGCTGCTCTTAACTCATAGTCTCCTCCTAGTCATCTTCTCACCTTTAGCAAGGTAGTATGTAAGGGGAGGATCTATACAGGAATCTTCTCCAGAGAACAGTGAGAAGGGATGACCCTGTGGATGAGCAATTTGGGCAGAACAGGTTCCATTTCCTGCTTGACATTAGCCTAGCCTATGGATGGCACAGCAGAAGTGTTGTATCTATTTTAAAGTGGGCAGATATTCCTTTTTGTTTTGCAGTCAAAAAAAAGACCTCCAGGAATTGCTTATTTGCAGAGTGCTACAGCAGAAGTGGGCACTGCGGGAGGGGAAGAAGTGTTAAAGTACTTCTCAATATATTTTGCTCAAGAGGTTGGGGGAAAAAAGAGTTAGAAAGAAAACAGATGAAAACCAGCTGAAGGCAGGATTAGTTTAGCATAGATGTTTCTGTGCAATACCTGTCATTTCATACTGTCCTGGTTTAATAGTCAGTGGCAAAGATATGCTCATTACGCTACATTGAAATACAGCAATTGCATGTTAATGGGCTCTCTCCCTGATTAGGCTGAGGTTACAGTACTTAAAGCTGGACCTCCCACTGACTGCAAAGACTTCTGACCAGTAACTCGGCATCTGGAATAAAACCAGTGTTGAGCTTGCGGATGATGAGGGCCTTTTCTCCTATAACCACCTCAAGAACAAAGGAAAATGAAGAGGCTCGAACAATAGAAGAGAGTGAAAAGCAGACTATATATTCTGTATTATGGGAAGCAAACTAGGTGAACCATTTGGTTCAATTAAGACAAGCCAATATGGGAGCAACTTCATTATCCAATTTGGATCCCAAACCACAGTTTTATTTGCTGATATTCTCATGCTCTTAGCTCCTGGGAACACTGAATTAATCTCTCAGGCCCATATTCAATAAAATGTCTATCCTGTTCTGCCAAGACTTTTTATTTCGTTTATTTGATGAGCTTTCTGGTAGAGCTGAAGTGAAGCAGGGTATTTAACGGAATACCTCAGTATTCTTTCTCTATGGACCACAGCCCCATTTGTGCCCAGCCCAGGGACATCGATCCCTGCGCCAGTGATGCTGTGGATGCCAGCCCAGCCTGGAGCAGACAACTCAGCCTGACCCTGGTCAAGCCCCATTAAGTGCCCTCGGCTCCCAGCTTCTCCCCATCCCTCGCTGCACCCTGACCCTGCAGATTGTGATTTCTGAAGCATGCAGAGCTAAGAAGATCACAGCCAAACCCACCTGGTTTCCCCTCCGTACCACATTCAAACCACAAATTTCACTATTTCACTGCTAAAAACTATAAAGAAAATATGGAATGGTTCTCCAGACTTACGGAACTCCAGATCTATGGAAGAACAGTGACAGGTAAAGAAATATAAAGTACAGGAAAAACTCCAAAAAGCATAGAGCCTAATTAATTTTTGTACTCCAAAGCTGTTTGCTTCATGTGATTTAAAGATTTGCTTCTATGGAAGAGATCAGGAAAGAGACCTCCACTGCGGGGAAGACAGGAGCCAGACAAGGATTTTCCTGTCAAATTTTACTCCTCTCTAAATTTTCTCCTTTATTTGTTTTGTGTTGTTTCAAAGAGAACAGAGAGAATGGCAGACGGGGGTTCAAACTAAAACAACAGGTTTGCCGCAAACCCCTTGTGTCCTTATATGTCATTGTCATGGGTTCGGCAGTAGCAGTCATGACAGTCCTGCTACAAACCAGCTATTCCCACAGGTGAAAACATGGGATGACAACAACCAGTTTTGTTTAAATAAAAGGGAGGTGATAAGAAAAGGGGAGAACAAGACACCTGCTTGTTTATTTCAAATCAGAAGCTGTGTTTCATCTCTACCAGCTGAGATTACGACAAAGCTTTAGTAATGCTTTCAGTATCATCACTGACCTGTGAGAATCATAACCTAGGAAGTGGGATTTTAGTTACTAAATGGAGTATTAACTTTCACAGATTACAACTAGGCAGCTGACAAGGCATACGAAAGAGTCATTTAGAAGAATGCTGGGGAGGGACTCTTCATTAGGGACTGCAGTGATAGGACAAGGGGTAACGGGTTCAAACTTAAACAGGGGAAGTTTAGATTGGATATGGGGAAGTAGTTCTTTACTGTAAGGGTTGTGAGGCACTGGAATGGGTTGCCCAGGGAAGTTGTGAATGCTCTATCCTGGTTGGTGTTCAAGGCCAGGTTGGACAGCGCCTTGGGTGACACGGTTTAGTGCGAGGTGTCCCTGCACATGGCAGTGGGGTTGGAACTGAATGATCTTAAGGTCCTTTCCAACCCTGACTATATTCTATGATTCTAAGTCCTGCATGCCCTGACTATTGAATCTGCAAGAACTCTCTGTATAAATACCTATCCCTTGTCCCTGGAGCTCAGCTGCCACCACACTGTTCACACCTTCACTCCCCGGAGAGACCACCAATGCTTAAGGTGACAGTGGGGCAGAGGGGACACAGTGGAGAATGTGCAACTTATGAAAGAGAGCGACACAGCACAGGGGCTGTGAAGGGGCACATTCTCTTGTTCCCCCTAGATCTCATCACCTCCTGCCAGGGCCCCTGATGAAGTCTGCTTCTAAAAACCAAACCACAGGTATATGAAAAGCTCCTACACCTTTCAGTGAGTGCTATATAATATATACAGAGTAGAACCCAGTCTATTTGTAGCCATTTCTTGTTGGGCCATGTCTAATTTGGAGCATCCTTGCCTTTGCTCGCAGTCCAATCCCCATATATGTCTGAGGAGCACTCTGACTATTTACGGCTCTTTGTAATTAGGTAATGGAAATGAAATAGATCTTTCAGAGGAGCAGGCTGCTGTGACTGAGCAGTTTCTAAACACAGAGAAATACATGCAAGGAATTTGCTTGCAGCATTCAACACTGTATTCAAACACAGCAAGTTTGGGAAATGCTGTTTAAATAGCAGAAGTGAATCACTTTCAAGCAGCTGTTGATGAATCAATAAAACATTAACTTTATATTAACAATATTAAAAAATAATGACCACGAGAGTGAGGAGCCATGAACAGACGATTACTGATGACTGCAAGAATGTTTCAGTGATGAGCAGTAGATTAATAGAGGAGAAAGGTTAATAAGCACAAAGAAGGATAAAATTGCTGATGAACAACAGCTCCCTTTCTAATGGAAAATATGTTGTGAGAAATATAGGATACTTTGGCTAAATATTACATATATGCATGATAATTGGGCTCTAATCTCAAAGAGGTACCCAGTCCTGACTGCTGTATCCCTTGCTTATACAGCTCCTGTGAAAAGCTCACAAGGTTTAAACCACACTCTTCCTATGCAGGAAGGAAGAACAGCAACTTTCTTCCATCATCTTGGAGACTTCTCTGTCCCTTTCTTAACCTGCAACAGCTCAGTTGTGGTCTCCTCTGCATTATGCCCAAGTGGAGCAAATAGAACAGAATCACTGCATCTCTGAAGCTTTTTTGGTGTTCCTCCTGCCATGTTCAGCTGCTGTAAACCACCACATAAGCTTGCTAGCATAATCTCCACATAGCTAAGAACCCAGCTTTCCTCATCACCTTCAGACAGTCTGTCCAAGGTAACTGATGATCTTCCAGCGTGCCAACCACCATCATAATGTTACTATCAAACGGGAGTGCTATGCCCTAGGAAACTGAGGTCATTACCCCGCTCCAAAGACCGAAGTTCTTGGCTTCAGAAGCTGACAGTTGCAAAGTGACTTCAAATAAACAGCTAGCTTGGGGGAAAAAATACCTAAGGATTTTGTTGCAGTTTTAGGAGAGTAAGCTGATTATAAAGGCATTGACTCAGAACAAAACAATTGCTAGGGAGAAAGTGGGAGGATAAATGTGAAACTCCAGCAATACAAGTGACAAACAAGGCAAACGGGGCAGGCTTTTAAGATTTCAACTATGAAATTAAAGAGAGTAGCTTAACCAAGTGGAAAAAGGATGGAAGTAAAGCAGTGGAATAGTGGGAACAGGAGGTTTGGTGAGATGATCAAGGTAAGGGAGCTATGGCTGCAGAATGGGTGGTACCTCCATCAAGGACGGAGCTAGGTTTTGTACGGCTGAAGGGTCAGAACTTCACATCCCAAGCTTATCCTCACAAGTAAGCACTGATTTTCTGCACTTCTTTCTTACAGCTATTTTTGTAGTGCCCTTTGCCTGTGTCATTATTAATGTGAAATCAGAAAGATTGCCATGTATGAAACATTTACACACCCACACATACAGTGTTATTTGCCTCAGAATCCCAGACTGGTTTGTGTTGGAAGGAACCTCAAAACTCATCCAGTTCCAACCCCCTGCCACGGGCAGGGACACCTTCCTCTAGAGCAGCTTGCTTCAAGCTCTGTCCAACCTGGCCTTAAACATCACCAAGGATGGGGCAGCCACAGCTCCTCTGGGCACCTGTGCCAGTGCCTCAGCACCCTCATGGGGAAGAACTTCTAATGGCTAATCTAAATCTCCCCTCTGTCAGTTTAAAGCCATCACCCCTTGTCCTGTCACTACCTGCCCTTGTAAAAGGACCCTCTCCAGACTTTTGGCTAGAAAACGTCTCAGAAATTCAAATCCAAATCTCCACGAAGCATTTTAAAATTCACAATATGCAGAATCCCTTCCTCACATGAAATGCCTCAGGGCAGAAAATAACATGGGAAAACCAGCTTGAGGTTAATATTTTCAAAGCATGATGCACGCTAGAACTGGGGAAATGTCTTAATCTCCAGTGGTGGAAATATCAAAGTGTTTCGCTTGCTGTATTAACACAACCAATATGTTAATCAGGACATAGGACAATGTTTTTAGGACAAAAAGAGTCCTCCAGTAGTATATTAAAACAAAATTATGCACTTTGAAATGGGAAGCGATTAAAAACATACAGAATAAAACCAAAGCATAGGAAAGCTTTTTTTTTGATGGTAAAATCAAATTAGGAGTAATTTTTATTGCACTTGCAGGGAAAACTGTATTAACATCCATTAAAATCTATAGTAACCTGATTAGCAACGATTGCTATAGTTTAAATATGCACTTTGATGACTTCTGAAAAGTGCATGTTAAAAATTAATCCAGAACACCCTCATAGAGCCTGGGCACGAGGCCTTAGCAATGGGTGGATAAGAGAGCTTTACACCTTCTGCCCGCTGGCACGGCTGCTGCTGCATAGAGGTCATGGTGGAGGCCATGCATATGGATCCAGACTGCCTAACGTGACCCGGCTGCGATGGAGTACGGAGGAAATCCATGTATCTGTGTCATGCCTTTGCACTGCAACAACTAAGCTCTTGCAGAATTCCTTAAATAAAAGGGAATGTGTGTGTCTGGCACAAACCCCTTGCAAGCTGCAGCATTTGTGGTTACAGAAGATGAAGGAGATTGTGGCACTGCGTCAGGCCAGGAGCACAATGAGGCACACTGTCCTAAGGCAGCCCTGAGAGCACCGCAACCCAAGCCCATCAATTACTAAAGTAGCAAAGACATAGAATCATAGGATCACAGAATCAACCAGGTTGGGAAAGACCTTCAAGATCATCAAGTCCAACCTGCTAAGGCTGCTACTAAACCATGTCACTAAGGGCCTCATCTACATGGATTTTGAACACTTCGAGGGACGGTGGAGTCTGGACTGGGCAGACTCTGGGCAGCCTGTTCCAATGCTTGGCCACCCTTTGGGGAAAAACATTTTTCCTAATATCCAGTCTAAATCTTCCCTGGCACAGCTGGAGACTGCTTCCTCTTGTCCTGTCACTTGTTACTGGCAGATATAAACTATATCATTGTGATACTGCATTTTTCATGGCTTCCTAAGGTTTTATCATCATCCTAAACTGACCTAACAGTGGGTGTCTCCTTTAGTACGTGATTTCTCTTGTGGCATATTCAACATCAGAGAGAACAAATGTAGACAGTTACAAATACAGTACAAACCTGGTTAATATTCTTTACTAATTAAACTAGCTAAGGAGAGAAATGGCTTAAATAAAGCAGGCATCTTAAGGTGCACAGGACATCTCCTAAAGCAGTCTATATATTGCTTATTGATCTGCTAAGGCAGTCTATATATTGCTTATTGCATAAGCCTTGCACTGACACACACTCTTAACCAAAATAATATCCTTCTGTTAAGGCTTTGCCCACAAGAAGTCCACTAAGATGGATCCTTCCTAATGGAAAATCTCATTTGTGTGCAGAACTGACATGGAACAATTCCCCAAGGTGTACTTAATGGCAAAATTACACTCTTCCACGCAGCTGCAGACGAACTTCACATGAAATGCCGCCTGTATACCTTCATCACACTGAAGCAGTTGCATCACACTGTTTAAACGCAGGTTATGGATCAATGCAGCCAAACAATTTAAGACAGAAATTCTCTATGTCACAATTAACATTTAATCAATCTGTGGTGCCCTGATCTTCAGCAGCCACTTAAAATGCAGGGAACAGGTACAGGCTGAAACTGCTGAAAGAATAATTACCCCTCTGACAGGGTCCTGAGCATAACGCCACTCCATGGTATTTTTGTGACAAATACATATAGACACTTTCATAGATTCAGTGACATTTTCTTTTATTAAATACTCTGTGCAGGCAAGGAAAGAAACAATTTATGATACCATTTAATATCAATACTAAACCACAAATGGAGGCGTTTTAGAAGAAAGTTGCAATGTCTCTTCCAATAAGTTCCCCTTTTGTGTTATACGTAGGTCATATTTTTGATATTCACAAGGCAAATGAAAGGAAAGGGGGAACTCAAAGCACTGCCAACTGAAAGGCTGAGAAACAAAGATGATGCATATTAAGAGAGTAAATCATTTAAAGACTAAAATTTAAAGACTCCCCACTACAATGAGAAGGGAAAGTCTGAGATAGGATATATGGAAGCAATAGCAGGTAAGTCAAGATCTGAAGACATGTACATGCTTTATCATATGCCAAAGAATACAATGGAATAAAAAATTCCCTATGTAATGGTAGCAGCCCATGGAGCAGTCATGCCTTGGTACTGCTGAACTTCCAGCCAATTTGTAAAGGTGTGACAAGCAAAGGGAAAAAGAAGGGGAACAGGGATGATGGTCAAAAATAAGCTTTCCTGACTGGCGAGGTAGTGGCAGGCTGGGATTTTCCACATTGGAAGTGAAATGGCTGTTAGTGGTCAATAAAATCACCCAACAGCACAGAGAAGACAAGTCGGTGACAGTTATTCCCACAATAAAAGATACAGGGAAAACAACTCAAAGAATCCTATATAGTGCAGCACATACTTTTTTAAGTCATGCTGTTGGAGTGAGCTGGGCTGGATCAACTTAGCATGTTGGGGTCTGCAACTGCATTCTGCATGAATCTGACTACCAACTGCGGTACATGCAAATTCCTTCTTCTAGATCCATGCCCAACTCCTCGTCACTGCGACGGGAGATAGGCCATCAGTGGGAAATTGTAGGCTTAGTCCTTAAATCACAGCAGCAGAGCTACATTTTGAGAGCATTTCCACATCGCAGCAGACAAGACATAGACGGTATAGATATATTTAAATGGCATGTTCTCTCCGTGCAGGCATATTTAGACACAACACCAAGCCAAGGCGCAGATGCCTGGTTATACAATCTCACCTGCGGCTAGTTCTGTCTATGCAACCTTTCACAAGATGCAAAGATGTAATTTTAGATGCTGTAGAGACTCTCAATTTTACATTAGGTAACACAGCTTTAAACTGACTTGGCACCAGAGCCCTAAAAGCAAGCATAGTATCGACAGTGGATGTTCCCATCTGAATTTGATTGAAATTTCTTGGCTTCCACACACTGTGGAAACTGTTAGGTAGTTATTTACTACTGTTTGCAATTGGTGCTGACCTGGGGACAAGTATTAATGTAGGAAGCAAAGGGTTCAGATATGTAGACACCAATCAGTAGATTAGAAGAATGGCAATAACTGTCTTTTCTTATACTTGTATTTCAGTAATGGCTAATCTTTACAGAATCCATATTCAAGACGTGCCACCAACTTGTCCTGGGCAGCTTTTAAGCTACAAATATAATCATTGATACTGTTCATTAGATGAAAAACTACGGAAGAAAATTGCCCAGGTCACATGTATTGGGCAAGTGATCTTTATATACATACCGCAAAACTACCCTTTTCTCTTTTGTACCTACTGAATCCATGAATTAATAAGCCTAGCTAGCCAATTTCTGAATGCATATACTGAAAGGAAAGAAGAGACATGCTAGTAGATTTATGGCTATACTAATGCCTAAAGGTTTCAGTATCGATTAGAGAAAACCATACGTATTCTCTGGAAGACAAAAAAAGCTCCATTTTTGTTCCAGTACTTGGAATTTACCCTCTTCTCAGAACTACGTTGCCAAAGAACTGACTTTAACAGGATGCTGCAATGCAAACACTTAACAGAGGAGCAGAAGAGATACTGGATGCGAGAGATGCAGTGCACTTTGCAAACGTCTTCTCCAGGGAATATGACATCATGTCTTGACTGCTCTGTCAGACATTCCCATATGCTGGACAAGTCAGACAAAATGGATTGTATGTTGTCATTTTCCACTCCGAAGTTGCTGCTACTTTGCTGAATGACTGCGTGCTACCCATTAACGCTCTCCATCTGCCTTGAAGTTCTCAGCTCCCATTCTAATGGTGCCTACTAAAATAATACCAAGATGGGATTATCAGATACAACTTCGACTTGCACTGATTCCATAATGACTTGAGTTCTAACCCACTTGCCTGACCACATAGCTAATATTTGGGCCACTGATGTAAGCTAGCATTGCATTTGAGGACAGGATCCAGCCTTTATGGACTATTCTCTCCATTTCCTTTGCAGTCCCACCACAGTCAGATCACCACCCCAGAAGTCTTCTAAGCTTCAAAGCAGCAAAGCCTTTAAGTAGCCTTTTTCCACCAGCAAATAAAATTGCTGAACACTGGAAATAAATTAAATAACCTCTTGCAGAAAACCCAGGCAGAAACAAATCCTGGCCAGTGTAAGAAGGAAGGAGAAAGAGAGGGCAAACGCACAGTCTTTCCTACAGGTTCTCTCCTCTCCTCACCACAGAGTGCAGAGAGAGTTGTACGGTGTTTGTACAACTGCTTATACCTTGCCCTTGGCTTGTACAAAAGTGTGAACATTTAGAGTCACTCTGTTTTGGTAACTTCACCTTTTTCTTTATATCCATAATTAGTCTGGAGCTCATGCAGTCGTTTGGGCTACAAACCTGCAATGGTTTATGCCTGATGGGCACGTGTCAGAGCCAGAAAGGAAGGCTGCTTATGCCATATTTCTTTGGAATAGGGCTCTTCTGTTTCAAATTCCTCATAGTTTCCAGTAAGTCTTAGGCTCTGTAGTTCACTGTGTGAATGATTTGTATGAACTACACTTCGAAATACATGTATAAAGTGAAGCAATCAACCTGGGGAGCTTTTAAAACAAAGAAACATATTCCCACCTGCACCCTAAACCTGAAGATGAGCTGAATTAATACAAGAGGGCTCTGAGATAAGGTTTGCACAGTTCACCAGCTACTGCATGCTGTGACAGCTCAGGTGGTTATCTGTTAGGACGAAATACAGCTATTAAGTATGTTTGAATGAGCTGGAACAAACAGTGACAGAAAGTAATGCAGTGCTCCGTTGCCACTGATCATCCTCAGAAGCAACAATAACTTCCTCTCTTATTTCAGCAGCGTGATTCCTAGTATTACTTCTACAGAGCTAATGAAGAGGAAGCATCAGCTTCTATATATCATCCATATGGGAAGTGCAGCAATGAGATGCTTCCATTTGCTCTTGCTTTTTATTCTTTTGACAGAGGGATGGAATTCACTGCTGTGATGGAAAGAATCCCTCAGCTAAACAAAAACCCCACCAAACCCAAGCCAGACAACCCCAAAATTCAACTGTAACAAAACCAATGCATCTTTGCCCACTTGTAGAAACTCTTCAGCCTTCACGGGGCAACTGAAATACAATTTAGATGCCTCACAAAGAAGCAGTGAGCCTGTCAGCTCTAATGCATTATGCAAGAAGCCAGACTTCACCTAATGCAATAACAGCATCCTGAGCAGTCCCAAATCTCCCTGTCTCCATCTCCCTCCTATCTCACTCTTCAGCTTTCCTACTTTAAATAGATCTCTGTATTTTTCTGCTTTTTAAAGATGTTTGATACAACAGTGCAAGCCAGGTATTAAAGAAACACGTGATCGTTTCATATTTCTATGGATTACAAATTAATACAGAGCTAGTGCATTTCTGGGAACCCCACTGCATAGGCTGGACAGTAGAAAACTTTAAGCCTTTTCAGACCCCAAAAGCTAAATAAAGGTCAGTCTCAGGAGTCTGTATTACTTTGAACATTCAAACTGAACTGCGCCCACTCCTTAAAGCTTCCTTAAACTAAGTTTAAGAAAGGAAAGCAGCGGCACTAAACAAATGTTTCATCCTTTAAAGAATGAAAATAGGTCTTCTTTTTCCCTGTGGAAAAATAAGCATTAGTTTGGTGTATTTGGTATGGAGTAGATTTGAATACATAAAGTTCTGCTGGTTTATGGACAAGGAGCCATAGCACATATATGTTAGTGTTAGCACGACAGGAGAGCAACCATGTAGGTATTTAGGACTTACAACCCCAAGAAAATCTGTCATTACACGGCACAAAAATCAGTGGCCAACATCTCCCAATTTGTATGACCAAGCTCAGATTCACCGAAGACTTAAATTCCTGGATGAGGTAGACTTGTTTGGCTCTGTTGATCCACGCAACCTCCTTACATCAAACCCAATGGTGACTCGCCTTCTCACACTATATTCTTACAAAGACAGGGATGCAGGTTGTATTTTTATCCTTTAATTTCTATGATAAAATGCTGAAAGTTTAGGGTACACTACAAAATTATCCCACCTAATAACATTTTTAAATGGAGAACATGTTTGAAGTCAGCTAAGTAAGTTGGTTCCAGGATGGATCTTGGGAAAAGGCTGGGGAAAACTACATTTATCCTGCCAAACCATGGAAGGGATACTTCCCAACCAGAAAGATTTGGCAGGTACAAAGCATTTACGTATCGCGTAGCAAAATGCAGAACGATTCCCTAAAATATTTTAAGAAAGATAATGCGTATTTCAAATACATTTTTATGAACACGTGTTACAGTTCAGGTTACACAACAGTGCTTCTATCAAAAACAAAGCCTAGTCTCAAAAATAACCCACACCCAACCGCGTTCCTGGTGGTTTGAAATGACAAATAGATGCCCAGGAGCTTTGGCTTCATAAAGTAACAAACTGCTTCTCAGGGATGCGTATTTTAAGATAGAGCAGAAGTGGCCAATCCTCAGCTGGTGCAAATTAGCACTGTTGCAGAGAGCTCTATTTTTACCAGCTGAAGATTTGCCCCTAAGCATCTGTCAGTGAAGTGAGCCAAGGAACCACAGACATGTACATGGAAAGGCACTGATCCTAAAAAATGACAAGAGACTTTGGATAATTACAGGGACAGAGGGATATGCAACAGATGAGGAAAGTGACAGCAAGTAAATAATCAAAGAATAGTTGGGGTTGGAAGGGACCTTCAAAGCTCATCTGGTCCAACCCCCCTGCAATGAGCAGGGACATCTCCAACTAGATCAGGCTGCCCAGAACCACCTCCAGTCTGGCCCTTGACTATCTCCAGGGATGGAGCATCCACCACCTCTCTGGGCAACCTGTGCCAATGTTTTACCACCCTCATTATAAAGAATTTCTTCCTCACGTCCAGCCTGAATCTCCCCTCTTTAAATTTAAAAGTATCACCCCTCTTCCTATGACAACAGGCCCTGAAAAAAATCCTTCCCTCATCTTTCTTATAGGCCCCTGTTAAGTACTGAAAGGCTGCAAAAAGCTCTCCCCGGAGACTTCTCTTCTCCAGGCTGTACAACAGCAGGAAAGCAGAACAGCAATAATGATAACACTCTAGGTACAGCAATATAGCACTGAGCTCTGTGTTACAACCCTCCCTTCCAAACCCCATGCTGCAGATCCCCTATGTTAACTGCGCTTCAGCATCTGGGCTGAGTCAGCAGCCCTGGTTCCTCCCTATAGCAGTCAGTGACAGCTGGTGAATGCACTGCTGATATCAAAACAATGGTTATTCTCAACAGTGAGATAAAACATTTACAGGCACAGATTTTAAGATAGTAATTTTCATTGCATCCTGGCTGCACACGTCTAGCCAGCCTATCTGAAACTGCCTCCTTGATGTCTGCAGAGCACATCCCCCTGCTCCATACGCTGTGCTTGACTGGCTGCTGCCTGCCTGGCACCAGGTGCTGTGCAGTCTGCGTAAGGGCTGGGAATCAGCCCATCCCTCTTAATAACAGGGCACGCTCCTGTGGATGTGGACTTGCTGACCGGGGCTGGCCATCCTGAGCTATTGTTTGGTTTCTGCTTGTTTTTCCCATAACCTTTGTTGGTGTAACCCAATACAGCCGTGCGCTCGAAGCCACGAAGCCCACATTTGATATGGTGTTAATCAACTGAAACAGAGCAGCTTCAAAGTCGACACACACATAGGAAAGGGTACTTGAGAGATCAGCCAGCTCCAGTTTTAAACAAATACTTACCCAGTATCACGTGTAGTGTTTCGGTAAACTCAGAAGAGGAGAGACAAAAACCCATGTTTCCTAACATCGTCCAGGTAAGAAATGTCTTTTTGCATCCTGAAAGCTCACCTTTTCCAGCACTGCCAAAAGATATGCTGCTGACATAAACCCTCCTGCTTGCTTCATTTACAGGAAAACAAGAGCCTGGAGCTGTGGCAAGCTGATTGCAGACATGAACCACACCAAGCCTTTTTCTGCAACACTGCCTTTTAAAACTATAAACTTTCATTGCTTGGGGTATGCCTCTTGTTAGATACAAAACCCGTTAAAATGAGTACCCCGACTACTGGTAAAGAAGAACTTCTGGATATGACATAATCAGTAATTACTATTTATCCAGAGACAAAGCCATGATTCACAGGCGATAATGACATGAGACTGAATGTACAGGAGTAGTTACTCACATCCCTGAGACACAATGGATGTGCCACCACTAAGTGACTTCACATTATGTCTGGGTACACCTTTCTAAATGGTCACTCAAAAAGCAGGGACAGACAAAAGTCTGTGGAGGGAGGTGATTTGGACTTACATTCTGTCAAGGGAACATTATGAAATGATGAAACTAGCAGAAAGAGATTATTGAATTTATGCTGGGCTGGAATCACTGCCACCACTCTTAACAACAGCCTTCATCCTTTATGTAACCAAATTTATGCTAATCTCTTGAAGACTTCCAGAAACCAAAACCAGAGAAACTCGGGATCTTCAGCACTTCAAAACTTACCCCACAATACCCTGCCTTAATATCTTCTTCTTTATTTTCAGTTCTATTTTAACTTGAAAGCCCATTTTAGCCTACTCTAGTAAATACTGCAGGGTATTTACTCTGGACGACAAAGCACTGGCGGTACTTCCATTTCATTGTAAAAGGCCAAGATAACAAATACAGATTTATTATTCAATGTCCCACCTTTCACACTATGCAAATTCACCCAGCCTGCAGCCTACTTTTGGCAGTCCTCTTTCCCAAGGGCCCTTTAGGAAGAGGCTATCAGCCAGATTAATTATTTTAACAATAGCAGCCTTTTCCTACTGCCATTTTTTCTGTCACCATTCTATGACATAAAGCAAAGGGGATGCAGAACGAATTTATCCAGCTTGTAATATATCTCAGTCTATAGCTTCCCAGAAGCACTACATTCAGTGTGCAAGTACAAAGCTATCAGCCTCATGTGACTCATTACAGGGGACAGGAGAGAGCATCGCGTGTCCCTGCTTCTGGAAGGGGCCGCGTGGTCCATCTGGTTGGCAAGGTTGACCAACACAGAAGGACAGATAAGGACAGCTGTTAAAACCCCAGCATTCAAATAACCTTCTCCTGCCTGTCGTCATTCCTTACAATACGTTAGCTTTCAAATGGAAAATGTGGCAACTCATAAATCCTTTGATGTCCAGTAACTTACGTACGGCTCATTTATCGGTCCTGCTCTCTTGACAGGTACTAGACAGGATCATAATTGCAGCAGCACATGATCTCTGTGTAGCACCAATGAAGGGACATGCACTGACCTTCCCATGTGTCTCCCCTGAGAGCCCTGACCCCCCAGGAATGAGCAAAGTGCTGTGCAGCACTGCATGCTATGGGTGCTCTGGGGGTGCCCAGACTGCCTGGGGACAGCAAGTCCACCGAGTAACTGGCCCAGTGCTTGTGGGGCTCCTGCAGAGCTGGGGCAGCTGCTGTGTCACTGCCATTGTGCCTCAGGGCATGAAAAAGAATCCTATGGGATCCCTACCTACAGACATGCATGTAACGTGGATGTGTTTAGTGGGAGAATAAAAAGACAAAGGGGCATGGCTTTGAGCTGACAGATGGAAGGTTTAGTTTAGATACAGAATAGATAAGACAAACTTCCCTGTGAGGGTGCTGAGGCGCTGGCACAGGGTGCCCAGAGAAGCTGTGCCTGCCCCATCCCTGCAGTGTTCAAGGCCACATTGGACAGGACTTGGAGCAACCTGCTCTATGGAAGGTGTCCCTGCCCATGGCAGGGGGTTGGAACTGGGTGAGCTTTGAGGTCCCTTCCAACCCAAATCATTTCATAATTCTGTCAGTATGGGCAGTATTTATAAAAACGGAAAAATTAGGGATTTTCTTACTCTCAGATACCGCCTGAAGTTAGCAGCCTGCAGTGCGCAGGATAAGGCAAAACCAAGAATTCCCTAACTCCTCTTTTTATGTTTGTTTCACAACTCAGAGCTCCAGATGTGCTTGGAAGGAGAATGAATCATTCCTCTGCCAACCTGAGTCATTCCAGGTGTCAGGACCTGTCACTCAATTGGGTGACCACAGCTTCATGGCTCCTTAATCCGAGTCGGTCTTTGTTGCAGATGCTGGTACCAAAGATGCAAAATCAACGTGCGCTGGAGTTCAACTCCTGTGAATGGGCTGTACTGTATGTTTTATTTAACACAAAACATACAGCAGTTGGCACTCTGCAGCCTGCTCCATAATGTTTGCAAATTGATAACAGCCCTAAAGAAATGCCAACAGGAACTTAGCACAAGTTAAAGGGCTCACCTTCAAAGTGGCACTCTGACACAATGGTGTCAAAACACATTTCCTTTCCCACTGGAACAATCCTACTATTTCATACTGTCAAACAGAGGGGAGAAAAGTAGTTTTAATCCCATGGGAAAACAGCAAATCTACAGGGAGGCACAAGCGGCTGGTGAGCTCATAAAACTACTTGGGGTGAAGATGGGCTTCTTCAGGGAAGATCTTCTAAAGGCACAGGGTGTTTGAGAGAGAAAAGACCACAGGATTATCCCAGAGGGTCTCACTCATGTTAAGAGTAAAAGAAAACATTTTCCCACTATTCCCAGACTGGCCAGCGTAAGGTTACATGGGTATCAATGCTTAGATGAGAAAGCCTGAAATGGCATCAGGCACTGAAGAGAGGAGGAGCCTCCGTTACTGCGCAGTATTCTCTTCTTACAGAAAATCCAGTGAGGTTTTGTACATCCCTTGCCAAACAGGATTTTTTTGTGCTTTTAGGATGACTATCAGCCACTTGTTTTGCAGCACTTTGTCTCTCCAAGCTGAGGTATGATGCTTGTGTTATTGATGAGTGCCACAGGAGAAAGGGCATCTAGCAAACATGCAATAACAGATGAGGCTCCTCCTCAAGCTGGAAGAGAAGAAATTTCGAAGCAAGAGCAACCTCTGCCCAACCTGTACCTGTGAATCATTTCCAACAGAAGCCCAGAACAGGATGTCTTAACTTAAAGCAGGAGGAAAAAAGCTTAAGATATCCCTAGCTATCTGTACATTTAGAAGGAGTGAGACTTCCAGGAGCAGATCTTGTGCAGAGACCCCACTGCTGCTGCAAACCTGATGTGTGATTCTCATGTAGCTCACAGGTGAGGAGAAGATCTCCTTGGCACTGAAGATGAACACCCACTAATGGTGGGACCACATTAGGTATGCACCTGGAGGCCATATGATTTATTTTCATCCCATTTGCATATGCCAAGCCTGCTTTACAGAATGAAATGGGGGAGCTTTGCTTCAAAGCACACTCCTAAAGCACCAGTGTGCACAAATCTGTTGATATGAAAGGAGCTAGTGATGCGTACCTGTGCTGCAAAGGCTGCCAGCTGCAGAAACAATGCAGGTGGACACACAATGAGAGCACTCTGGAGAACAAGGGAGTGAGCAGTGAACCACAGTGTTAATAAAGAGATGAGCAGCATTCAACACTGAGAAGGTGCCTTAGCCAAGAATCGGCAACACCTCACAACTGGAGCTACAACAAGTTTTCTTACCCAGACATGAAAGAAATGTGTGCCAGCTAGAAAACTAAGAGCCTCCTGCAAGTGCTAATGTTTAAGGGTGATGTGGTAGCAGGTAGCAGGAACTGATGCAAGCACAGAGGCATAGCCACGTTGGTTTACATACACAAATGCATGAATGCACAGGCAAAGTAGAAGGACCC
>JAOEHY010020032.1:0-42862 GCA_025447955.1 Psilopsiagon aurifrons
CTCACTACAGTCCCTAATGAAGAGTCCCTCCCCAGCATCCCTATAGGCCCCCTTCAGATATTGGAAAGCTGCTATGAAATTCAAAACAAGACAATGCAATACAAAAAAGGCTATAACAATGCAAGTAGACTGAATCAAAATTAAATAAATTTCTGAAGATTTAGATCAGATTTAAGGTAATCTCTTACCTTGAGCAGTTCAGCTAACAACCTTCCCAGCTGAGGATTTCTCACACAACATGCATTATCTTTACAGAAGAGATTCAGCATCTGAGACACCCACTGGCTAAGCCCCTGAGTAGATAAATCCTTACTTCTCATAAAAACCTTTAAGCGGCTTCCAGGCTTTAGATGCTGGCATGCTCTCCAGCACCAGCAGAGACAATCTGCTACATAAATTTGATCCAATAATCTATTGATCAAAATCAGAAATCTAGGAGTGATAAACTCATTGAATTCTCCAGAACCCAAATTAAGATAATGACAGATTTGATCCCTTCATTACAGTTTTTCAGTGAGGGAAGCTCCTGCCAGGTCCATCAGAAGGCCATGTCCTGTCTGTGCCCTAGAAGTGCTCCTTACTGATTCATGGTGGAAGGACTGGGAAGCTGGTAGGATGTCCAGAGCACCACAGTGGAGAACACCACTGCAGTTGCATGTGAGCCTGGGCTGAGCTGAGCATGTCAGAATTTGAGCTGTACTGAACTCAGATTATTAATAGATGAAAGATTCTCTGATTGCCAGACCATCCAGATCAAATTCAAATGATTGGAAAGCACAGTATGAGTCCAAAGCATAGTACGCATCTACTCATCTAGACCTGGTGAATGTTTTCACAGTGTCACACTCTTATCTGGCCAAAGTGGAAAAGAGAAGCATACGCAGGAGAGACCGATACAATACCAATGAGTATGTAACAGGAAAAAGGTTTGCTATGCTGTTAAGGTATTTGCCTCCCCAGTTTACCAGTCATTACACTTCACCCTAGAACGTGAACATGCAATCAAGAGAACTTTGCCTAATATATTTGTCTAAACTGTTTCTGAAGTGATGGCACTGAATTCCTCTACCCGAGTAGCCTTAACAAATAGGTCTTTAAAATGAATGAGCCATTTTAGCATTGAGCTTCTGAGAGGGATTAAGCATTATAGTCATATCTAATAGCAAGAAACCTAATAGCTTTATTCAATTAACGCAAAAATCTCTGCTAATTTTTATGTAGTTTCCCAAGGAGAGTACACAGACACATACTGAAAAAAAAACCATCCCCCAAAACAGTGGTATAATCACACATACAGAAGTAGAGAATTAAGCTTAATTCCCACAAAAAGACTGACTTTTGCAAACTTTTGACAGCCTCAGTACTTCCACCTGATCTCTGAGGTTAGCATGTCCCTGCACTCTTTGCTCTGGCATACCATGAAACCCGAATTAAGAGATTTCCTCCAGTGAGATAAGCACTAATTAAGAAATGTGAAGAGGAAATTGAGATGGTATGAGTGCTTTAAAAGGTACTTGTAAAAGAGCAAAAACTGGATGTGTTTTCCTCAAAACTTTAGCCCTCACAATGTACACCATCATCTCTTATATACTGGTATATAGAAGGACTTGATTTGAGTAGACCACAGCATAGCAAAATCATGTTACAGTAATGTGCATTTTAACTCCAGATTATTTAAGATTGACATTTCTAACATAGGCAACCAGGTTAATCCTTTACAGAATGCCTTTATTTCTTCAGGAGTTTTCTGTTTGTCTCCAGTGTTGTTGCTAGTAGTAGGAAATAAAATCTTCTAACATTTTTCCAGTTCTTCCAAATACTTCCTGCCCATTAATCTACCTTATATCATCTAAAAATATTACACCTTTAAGGTGTCTTGCCAGTGCTCATCTTCAAGACTACCAGAGCACCAGCCAAAGGAGAGGAAATGTTCTGGATTTATAGTACAAATATGATCAAAACAGACCCTACCTTCTATTCATACTTCATTTATTCTCCACAGCTGCACTGAATCTGAGCCAAACTCTACCTAGCAACATTTCAAGACTGTAAATTAGCAAGCAGCAAGTAGTTTTTGCTGTTAGAATTTTCCTGGATCCTAAAGCAAAGTTCTGTGTAATTCTGTTAATTTCAAAGTTTAATTTCAAATTAAGAAACAAAACCTACTATGCTAAGGAAAATGACAAGTAAGAAACATTCATAGACAGAAAGAAACTGAGCTTCAGAATCACATCAGGCTGAATTATAGCGTTTACCTAACAGTGATATCTGCTGAGTAGTCACAGATAATAATGCAAGTCTGCCAAAAAGGAGACTATTGAAATGTGCTCCTCCCCAAGTGCAGTTCTCCACAATCTCTCTTTCTGCCTGTCAAGTCTTGTAATTGTCACATTTGTTAACTTAAGAAGATATAGAAATCATATAACATTCAGCTTTGAAAGTAATAATGAAAATAATGCATTACTTGATAATTCCCAGATCATTTTATGGAAGAAAAGGCTCAGGTAAAATGCAATGATTCGGTGAAGATTTTGAATTGGTCAGATATTCACAATAATTCGAGGTTCAATGAATAAACAGATGGTACTTCTACCCCAGTCATCACCTGGAGTATAACAACATGAAGACTGTTGAAGAGACTTGCCTTGTCTGGTTTTTACCATCCACATTTTTAGGATCTTTTGGCCTCTGCTTATGAATAAAAAGAAGCATTTCATTGTGCTGCTGTGATTTTCTCCTGGAAGCTTTCATCACCAGAAGAACTGAATGTTAACTTAAGGGTGACTTTAAACCATCATACATATCAGCTGATGTTTTGACAAGGCATCATCAAACTGATATGATGGAATATCCTACCCTCATCCCCATTCCCTTACTCACCAGTCTGACAGTTTCTTCCTGAATCTGGAGACAAAGCACTAAATCTCTGTACCCAAGCTATAAAAATTAAAACATAAACTATACCTGATAAAGGTACATTAGACTTCTGCTTCCAGAAAACTATCCCCAGCCAATTCTTCATTCTCTGATCGGAGACACGTGCACTTTCTGCTCTGCTCTGGCTCATTAAGGTCATCTCTATATTTTTTTCTCCTTTTTTTTCCCAAATGCTGTGAAATTGAGTCTTTGTAAATGTCTGTCCAATTACAGTTTAAAAATACAAAGAATTACATATGAAGTCTGCTTTTAAAGAAAGCAGCACCTTGAAATATCAGCCACTTTCCTCTGCACAGTTGCTATGAGAATATCAAAACATCTTCTCTAAATCCATTCTCCTGGACAACACATCACATTTAATGAAGGGCACTGTTTGTTAAAATTCAGCAGTGCTAAACACTTTTTTGTTCTCTATTAAAGCCCTGACAAGCGACTGAACAATATAGAGAAAGGCAAGAGAATCTGGACAGAAGAGAGGAGCAAAGAAAGGGAGACTGTCTTCTCTGCTATCATCTTGCCTCCTTAGTACAGAGGACTACTCATAAATACGATTCTCTCTAAATTTCAGCTGTCACAGAGCCATCAGTGTCTTCATGCTGAATACGAATTTCTTGATAAACCTCTCACTCATCTCAAATCCATGTATTGTTCATGTCACTAAATGGCTGCATAAACCAGCTTTTTAATACTGGTGAATTAAGTACTACATATGGTACAGTATTCCCACAGAGAAGATCTGAAATTTGTTACCTTAGCAACAAAAGCATGTTAATTTAATATATATGTGTGTTTACTTTATTTCTTCAGATATTTTGCAGGTATGAAAATATACTGACAGATATTCCCAGTTTCTAAACCTAGGATTTTAGTGATTTAGTAAGTCAGGGTAGTTAATACCATGAGTTGGTCACATTGCTATTCACATCCAACTCAGCTAAGCAGAATCCTCTCAAACTGAGATGACCGGAGATTGCTATAATTCCCAGCCAAAGCAAATGGGATTTGTCCTTCATTGTGATTTCCGGATTATCTGTGTTTCAGATAAGGGTAGTTCTGTGCTGGACCAATTTGCCACAATCTGTACTAACCATTTGTCAACAAAACACCAAAATACCACTTCCAACTGTGCTATATTCCAGAACCTATAAAATGAATTGCATTTTAAAAGTATGCAAATTAACACTTTGATTTTGCACCTGGATTAAGAGTAAATGAACTATGTTATGGAATTTATATCCATCAAAGCACCCACAGGGTTTCTGGAAGTTCATTCAACCCAACAACATAGCTCAGACTACAGATTATCTGATGATTCTTTCTAAAGAAGAAATTCTCTTACATATCAACAGTTTCAGCCATATCTTAAATCAGAATTCACCCTGTATTTGAAGACATGGAATAATACAACATATTTTTAGCAGAAATAGGTAAGTTGCAAACAAATCAATGTGGTTTAAAAAATGTTGAACTTTTGTTTGCAACCCTGGTCAAAGCAAACTATTCCTTATGTACTCTATAAGTAATGTATTCTTTATAATTCACAAAGAATTTGGATACTACTTTTTAAGGTGAAAATATACCAAGACAATCAAGCTGTTTCGGATACCTCAATATTAATAATCTTCATCCTTTATTGATAATAAACATCTGCTATCTCTCAGAGAGAGGAAGATGTGACATTGAAGGTAGCAGAAGCGTGTTGTCACCTGCAGCTCAGACCAAGTCAAGCACAGCTGAGCACCAAGGTCCATTTCTGCCAAGAACTGCAAGGCCTTTGCTCAACTGCGTTGGAAAAATGTCACTGTGCTGCTGGAGGTACGTAAGCTAAACCACATAGGATAATAAAAGAAAAACAAAGCAAAACAAAACAAGAAAGAAGGGATATTGTTGAAATAATAATGGTAACTCAAGTGAAAAATAGTCACATGAAATAGCATAAACCCCTGAGAAAACACTGACATCTCAGAAATTGATATTCACCAGATGAGCATATTGAATACACAATGGAGACTCACACTCCTCATCTCACTGCCTAGTCAGCAAAGACTCCCAGAGTGCCTATTCAGGAGTGAGTATTTTAATGCTCAGCTTAGTACTATGCTACTCCTACCTTCTACTGTTGGGTAGCTGAGTTTACCTCTGCCTGCAGATCTGTGCGTATGGTGAAGGTGATAAACACTGCAAGTCAACTGTCTTGAAGGTAGAATTCCCCAAGAGCTGCTGAACTTTTCCTGTTCTGCTTGTTACACCTCTATCCAATGGTGTTTTGTGCAAGTATATGGTATTATTATAAACTTTCCATAGAAAAAATAATCTCAAACTAGGCACCACTCCAAAATTTTAGAACTAGGACCATGTTGTTTGCTACACTGGCTATGTTACAGCTGGCTTTTGGAACCTGGGCATCATCTGAGCCCATGATGCTGTTGTCCCTGAGTCATCAGAGTGTCATTCTACGTAGTGCACTTTCAAATGGTGAATAATAAAAATACAATTTTTCTATTGGGTGATCTCTCTTTTTTTTCTTTTTTCTTTTTCTCCCTAGAGGTGTTTCATTATGTCCACATTGTTCTTGTGCTGGCTTCAGGCAGAAATGAAAAAAGAAGAAATGAAGATGTGTGCACAGGAACAAAGGACAGCAAAACCAGAACACAGGCAAAAGGCAACAGTGCTCCAGTGAGTGTCTCCAAGCCATTTAAGTAAATTTTACACTGACTTGCAATCACGTAATTCTGATGGTGACTTGAAGCGTATGAAACAATACAGCAGAATTTGGTGCTTTGTTCATTTTTTTCCACTTTGAAGAGAGGTCCAAAATTGTTTCAGTATGGGCAACCAAGATAGACGTAGACTTCTGGCTTGAGTTAACTGGCAGAGAAAGAAGTGGGGCTCAGGCAGGGCACTCTCTTCTATCAATCTGCAAAACATCACCTGGGAACAGCAAGGCTGCATCATAACATTAAGTGCTTCCTAACTCACTTAAATGGGCAGAGAGGGAAAAAGGAGGTATCACTCCTTAGCAGCAGCATTTCAGATTGTGCCTCTCAGTAGGACCACGATCTCCTCCACCCCACTGCAGTCAAGGATACAAGAACACATGAAGAAGCAAATGCACAAACTGTAGTCCAGCTTTCAAGAGGCTGAATGTTAAATCAATGCCTCAACAAGATGGCCCTCGTCTTTGCTTGTGATTAGATTTCTGTTGGTTTGTTGAGGCCTGTTTGGTGTGGGGGAAAGTTTGCTCATGTTATTAAAGATTAGAAGATGTGAAGAAAAATATATAAATAAGCAAAATCCTATTCTACAGAGCAGTTGGATGCACAACACAGATGTACATAGCTAGAATTTCTTGCTCCATCTTGCAGAAGGGAAGACATTGGTATCAGAAGGAGCAGACCAGACTTACAGCTATTGCATAATTCTGAGATCTTGAGTGTGGAATTGCTCCTTTTCATGGGTGCAAAGGCCAAACATAAACTGATGTCATAAACTGTCCCAGAAAGCCATACTGCAACTTTGATTTAGGGTGACAAAGCCACATAAATGCAGAGCAAAGTAAGAGCTCTTTTTCAGCTCCAACAAGAAACAGTAGCATCAGCAAGTTCTTAATGCCCCATTGACTTTCCTTCTGCATGATAGCAATGCAGATGGTACAGTGAAAAACTAGAAGTGAGAAGAGCTACATAAAATGTAGAATTTTAGGACAATTCTGCCAAGTGTCATCCTGTTGAAACACATCTGTTCAGCTACAGAGACAAGCTGTGCTAGTTTCAGATTAATCTAAAATAACAGTCCTAAAAGGTATATCACAGCCTGCACTAGCACAAGTTGGGTGCTAAAATAAACAAAGCAAACTACCAGTAAGTTTTTGACTATGAATTAACTTTGATTCATGTTAGAAAGAGTAAAGCAGAAAAAGTAACCTAAACTGCCTACTGGAGTGCATCTGGAAGCAAGTTCAACCATAAAAACTAGTCAAAGATTATATAGAGACCTATCACATTGATTTAATACTTGTTTACATTCTGCAACAGTTCCTTTGTAACAATTAGAAGAGTCACAAATATTTACTACCCAGCGATACCCTGCCATCATTTGATGAAGAATGTCTTCTTACATCCGAAACTAGGATGTTTAGGACTCTGAATGTTGTATTAGGAAAGGATCAAAACAGTGAATATGTCTCCTTCCAGAAGAAAGAATATACTGGACTACAGTTGGGTCTAGCAAAAAGCAGCACCTAAATACTGATGATGATGATGATGACTGCAAAAAATATTGCAGTTCTCTGTCTTCAGTTTATACGAAACTGCATGTCTGCATCTGTGTTCATCAGGATAGTTTGCCGTCCCATTCAATTACTTCTGCCCTGGCTGCAGAGCTGGGCAGATCTATGGGTAATTCATCGGAACACGATTATCTGGGTAATATAGCCACTCACAGTTCAGAGTTCAAATGTTGTAAAAGACCAAAGGCAAGGAAAGCTCAACCATCTCACTGGGGCAGGCCCCATTGCTTTGTTGGATTTTGTCTTAATTTGTTGGAGCAAAGAAATGCTAGAAAAGAAAATTTAAGTTTTAGATACAACACTACACGAAAAGGTCCTACCTGGCAAATTAAAAAGTGAAATCCTTCATTTCCTACAAAGATTAAAAATCAGTTAGAAGCTATACAAAACAGTCAGAACAAGGCATTTCTTCCCACCACTGGAGGAAGGTTTAATAGTAAATTGATGTCATTTTACATGTTCATTAATGATAAAGAGAAGGGGAAAATAATAAAATATAAAATTTGTACACAGGTTAAAATAATTTTGCACGGTGGGGACCAAAGAAGGGAGCAGAAAGGATCCTGCTTCAGCCCAGAACAACAAATGTAATGCACAGAAAATGCACAGTAATCTGCATGAAGAGGAATGACGATAGGTCCTAGGATGAGTTCAACAGACTAAACTGATATCAAGAACACCAAAGTATCCTTGTGAAGAGCCAGTGCGACACATCTTCTTAGATGAGAGTGATAGTTATAAAGTTATCTGGATATTAAGTGATGTGGGCAATATATACCTGTATATGCACTTATGATAACATACTCATGCATTATACCATTATTAAAGACCTTCATATAGCTTTCATAAGCATATGTTCAGTTCTAATGACTTACTACCTCAAAAAAGTTTTAGTGGAAGTGGTGAAAGATATATTAAAAAAGGTCAGTATGATAGACATCAAAAAGAAATGTCAGGGAGAAGCAATGAATACTACAGACAGTGGTGTATCAAATGAAAGTAGGTACTGGTATCTCCTAACTTTCTGAAAAGTAACTGAAAATGTAGTTAATCTGGAATTTAGAGACATTTATTTTAAAATCAGACTAATCCTACGGAGTTCACTACTACAGTTTGAAAAAGGTAATTGAATTTATAGAACAAAGGCAGCACTGGCCTAATTAAGATTAAAAGCAACAAGCAAACCAAAGCTTTGTAGTTTCAGATGCGCATAATTTAGGATTGGAAAAAAAACTTTAAAAATTGAATTACATTAAATTAAAAATTGTCCAGACAAGATTTCTTATGCTTTCCTCTAAAGAATCTGTCTGCTTTTAGAACACAAGGCAGAGTGACAGGTTTCCCCTGGAGTGATGTCTGCTCTTTTTGCTTGTGATTCTAAACTGGTTAATTGGGAATTGATATAAAATTCTCTGACATTAATGACAAAGAAACAGAGTGTATATTCCACTGGATTTCTTTAGAGATTAATATAAACAGTTAAGACCTTGGACAAACTTCTTCATGCTTCATTTTTATTCCCTACTGTTTCCAGAATGAAAATAAACATAATGATCCTTCACTGGACAATACCCTGTTCCTAAAAGATGTTCTCCTCTCCCGTGCAGTACAAAAGGAAACTCAGCTCTCCCATAGCTCCATATACTGCATAGAAAAAATGTGTGTTCACTAAGGAATTTTTCCCAGTCATCAGTTTCAAAGACACCAGGAGAATGCAGATCCTGATTTATGGACTGTAATAACTTGCATGATATTTCTTAGCCTTTTATTTTAACAGCCAGCTGACTTTTCCCGGTTTTTTAAACTTTTTAAGAGTAGGTTCCCATTTTCTTATAAAATTCCAAGTGAAAATTAAGGTGGAAAATCATCTGGGCAATTCCAGATGAAAAAAAAAATCATATATATATGTACATATATATATATAATGCTATTAGTTGCTAGGTGACAACATTTTTACCTGTTCTGTCAGAGTATTTGCAAAATACTTACAGCCAAGAATATGAATGTTTCAGATTCTTATCATTTCTATATCAGGTGAATAAATGCAAAAAGAAAGAAAGTCATTCTTGAGAAGAAAGCCAGTGCTGCAAATGCCAGCAAGAACAAGTTAAATAATGTAGGAGGACCTATTAAAGTTGGAAATGCAGATGGAAGATTATGAAATGAGATTAAATTGATTAAGATGTCATGCACATTGTGGGAGAATAATCAAAGGAAAAGATGAAACTGCTAGATAGCCATCATGCCCAGAGATAAAGTGCTCTCATTGTGTTTTCAGGGTTAGACAAGCAGAAGAATACAATTTAAGGTTTGACACACAAGTTAAACATTATGAAGTTGGATGCTTACAGTTTTCTAGTGCAGCAGCAGGTAAAATACAGAGCAGAGTTGGAGGAACTACATTTGAAACAAAATAAAGACCTAGAGGATTTCTGGAAAAGAGCAGAGAAATGGTACCATGGATGCCAAGGCAGATTTGTACCAACAATTGAAATCGTTATATATACCTTGATTAAGGCATTACTGAAGCAAGAGATGGTGAAATGTCAACATAGTAAAGCAGAGGGTTGCACAGAAATAAAAATTTCACAAAACTGTATGCTTCCAAAGGATTTTTTAAACTCTGAAAGCAAAAGCAAATAATTTTGACATATTAAAATCAACTAAAATGCTCACATTTTTTATTAATGTACATCAAAATTAAATATGGAATATTATTTTTTAAATATGAATATTAAAACAGCTTTTGCTTTGATGAATTATACACCAAGATAGCCACCTCAAAGTTATATTCACTCTAGTCATACAGTCCCCAAAAAGGGGAACTGGAAAACAAAAAGTGTAATTTTCATATGAAAGGAGAAGCAGGCTGTGAAAATGACTCTTCAGACCTTAACCTCACTTTGTGACACTGATACTACACTACTAAGATGTAATAGTAGAGAAACAAAAGCCAATGTAAACCTTCATCATAGTAGATGCCAAATGACATGATAGCGCTGACCTGCCAGGGGACGCTACATGAACCAGAGCCTTGAGCACTTGCTGGCAGCTCAGCCGTCGTAACTTCTTGCAGAGAAGAACTCACCATTGAGGTGGCAGTTCCCTGTAGCTTTAAAAATATAGATACTAGAAAGCATATCTTGAATAATTACTCCTTTTAAATAATTTAGGACCATTATGGTAGTATATTTCACCTGTTATTATGAGCTGTATACTTGGCAGCTACAGCAAAATAACTGGATACTCATGGCTCTCCAAAGTGAGCACAAATCAGACAAATCATAAACCAGGTATTAAGTCTTATTTAAAACAGTACAGTACATTAGTGCCCGATTGCTTTCTTAATCACCTTTGTTCTGTACAGAGCATCCTCTTAGTCATTCCTTTCCCCTATACATAACAACCCCCATATAATTATTCTGCTTTAACGCTAAACTATTTTGGATTAAGGAAGCTCCTCCTCTGTTCTCAGTGACAATTATTCTCCTCTGTACAAGAAATTGGTTACTTTTTCCCAACAACAGAGCTGACGTCCATTGTGATATCAAAATCGTTTTTTGATTAGTTAAATGGTGATCATTTTCAGAAATCATTATGTGATAATTATACACCTTTTTTGATACTATGCTTTCAATGAATTTGTCTCCATATATGGTGTTTGTGAATTTCTTGCTGGGCTTTTAGCCTAAATCTTAGTAAAATAATAGGAACTACATCAGGTTTCTTTGCCTGACACAAAACTCAGATCTGCCTGTCTTCACTGTCACTTGCCATCTATTAAAATGGCTCTCATTGAAATGTCTTCTGATTTCTTTCACCATAATTGAAAGTAATTTGTTGATTCTGTAGCTCTTTTAATGCTCAGACAGCCTTATTTGTCTATAGCTACATAGTGGCCAAGGCAAAATGGGTTTGGTGGTCTTACCAGGGCTCCAAGTTGACTTGCATGTATCCTGAAAATGATTAGCATAGTGCCAACAAATAAGAACCCCCTCTGGCAGCAAGAGCAATAAAATGAATTAATAAATAGGTGATGCCTAAAGTTAACCTGTCTTTGGAGGTTACCCATGCTGAAAAATCAGGGATGCTGTACAGAGTGCATAGATGTATATACTGTGCTGTATAGATGCGTGTAGAGTATCGACAACGGTGGACTCAGCATTGCTACAGATTGCAGTACTCTGCAGTTGGAGATCCTGCTCTCTTTGAAGTGGTTTTACAGAAAAAAAAAAACATAGACACATACTTGCAAGAAAAGAATACATTTACCACTTACAAAGGAAATTACTTACATTGCAAGGCGTATAGAATGGCAAACCATGGCTCATGAAAGCTTTATCTCTATAAAGAATCCTTTCATCATGTATTTCATTCAGAAGTAGGATGCCCTTATTCTTTCACTTAAATATCATTGAATCAATATATGCTGGTTTCAGTCTTTGGTTGTGACTCCCAGGGATTCGAAGCTAGTGATAATTCATGGCTGAATAGTATTAGTCCAGACCAAATCAAGCAGAGCGAATGACACTTTTTCATGGGAACAAATCTGCAAGTCTTGCTTAATGGTTCCTTTAGATGGAAATATTAATTGTTTCATGAGGAATATTAATGTAACAGAAACGGGACATGTAATATTGATCTCTGCAGATTATGAAATCTTAATATTCAAAGGACTAAGAGGTTATTTTAACAAACTTTAACTGCTGAGCTAATCTATTCAATGATGAGTTCAAACTCAATCTGAGAAGAGATGGAGCTGAAATATGAACTATTTGTTCCAACATTTCTGTTCTAAGACTTCGTAGTAAACAAATATGCACAGTGAAATGTCTTTATGTCTAAGTAATTACTTCAGCTTTTTTATGAATTGAGCAGTAAGTATGGCTGATTGGGTCTGACAAACTAAGATGCAATTATAAAAATCATAAATGAAACAGAAAGCATTTTCATTAATAGCAAAATAAAAGTACTGAATATCAGCAAAGCTCAATATGACAGAAGTGCCTTGGGATTTAAGTTCTGAAAGAGGTAAAATGAATTAATTTTATTTTTCTTAGGGGCTACTTATCCACCTATGCTACCTTTTGCTTTAATTAACATGAACAGGAGTTTCAGATTTATTATTTGTAACATGTCTGGCATTCTATTTCACCTTTCAGAATCCTTAGGCTTCCCTCATCTTTGTCATTGCTTAACATTTATTTTTTTCTTACTGGCCTTGAAGACAGCAATTTTGATATCCCCTGTGCAGAGCAGCATTGCATACCATTCATCCTCATGTTTCACCTCACTCCATTAGCTTCTCTGTCCCACTCTTAACCAGAAAGTAAAATTACCAATTTCTTTCCTGCAGCTGAAAATATTCCTAGTTAAAACCTCACGTTTTCCATAGAAAAGTATGAAAAATCACTGCTACAGTCAAAGAGCAATGTTCATTTCTGACCTGAAGATAATTTCTTCTCTCTGAGCCAACTAGCTTCCAGTCTGCCACTGACCCCCACAATGCTGCAAGCTTTTAGGCTTCTTTTTAATGACTTTCTTTTTTCATGAATACATCTTCATGCCTTTTTCAGCTTTCAAGGCCCTCATCGTACTGTAGCAATGCAAGAATGGAAATCCTTCTACGTGGTAAAAACTTACTTTCTTGTATGTTCTATAAAACTGTGTGTGGTCATTTCAGTTGCTGCCCTAAAGGTCTCATCCTGTGAGGAATAACAAAAAGTTGCTCCTGATTCACTTTGTGTATAATACCTGTAGGTTTATATGATTCTGTCTGTTCACCCTCCCTGAACATAGCAACTGTTCTGTGCATTTTATCATCTTCAACAACAAAGACACAGTGGATTTTAGAGTGATATAGTGATATATTCTGATTTGTCCACTGGAGTCTTCGTACTAATTGTTTAATACCCCACCTGCTTTTTTGACCACTGCTGAACACTGAGTTGACATTTGTTTGAGCTATCCACGAAAGTGCCAAGATATGCTTCCTGAATTGTAATAGCTAATTTACAGCCCTTTTCCCTGTATAGTTAGGGTTGATTACCTCGTTCTTCCCTCTACCTCTCATAACTTGGCACAAATCAACACTGAATTTCATCCGGAAGTGAAGTATAGATTGTTAGCCTCATTAGATCCCTTTGTAACTCTTAATGTCCAAATTTTGTGCTTAAAACCAAAAATGCTTTCATACTGTCTGTAGATGTTTTCTTTTCCCTCACCATTGCTTTTCCAGATTCTTTGTGAATTTTTATCCTAGACTATCAGCCCAGAAAGCCAAACGTATCCTGGGCTGCATCAAAAGGTGGGCGACCAGCAGGTCGAAGAAGGTTATCCGGCCCCTCTACTTTGCTCTTGTGAGACCTCACTTGGAGTATTGTGTGCAGTTCTGGTGTCCTCAACAGAAAAAGGACATGAAACTGTTGGAACAAGTCCAGAGGAGGCCATGACAATGATCAGGGGACTGGAGCACCTCCCATATGAAGATAGGCTGAGAAAGTTGGGGCTGTTCAGCTTGGAGAAGAGAAGGCTGCATGGAGACCTCATAGCAGCCTTCCAGTATCTTGAAGGGGGCCTATAGGGATGCCGGGGAGCAACTCTTCATTAGAGACTGTAGTGATAGGACAAAGGGTAACGGGTTCAAACTTAAACAGGGAAGTTTAGATTGGATATGAGGAAGAAGTTCTTTACTGAAGGTGGTGAGGCACTGGAATGGGTTGCCCATGGAAGTAGTAAATGCTCCATCCCTGGCAGTGTTCAAGGCTAGGCTGCATGGAGTCTTAGGTGACATGGTTTAGTGAGAGGTGTCCCCACCCATGGCAGGGGTGTTGGAACTAGATGATCTTAAGGTCCTTTCCAACCCTAACTCTTCCATGATTCTATGTTTCTAAATGTTTTAGATAAGCTTCAGAGTTACATCCCTCTAATTCTGAGCTTTAGTCCACTTACATCATGATCTATAAGGAGCAGCATGGGGGACATCAGAAACATAAAAGGGAGATTTAGAAGGAAAAGTAGGCAACAGAACTGATGTGTGTGAGACTGCTTATATCTGAGATTGTACTTGAGACAGTTTTCAAATCAAATGCATCTGATTTCTCTTCCCTCTTTACAAGTGGTGATCCCAAATATATCTAAAGTCAAACCTGTTGATAAATGTGGGAGCTGGGAAAAGAAAATGTATCTATTCACAGAAATTCACTGTCACCACAGCATCAGCCCCACCTCAAACAAAATCTGAGATTAAAGAGGAGAGGAGAGAATCAATGCAAATTGCTGCAGACAGCAATAAGCCTGGTCATGGGAGGCACTTCTGGTCAGGAGCCCAATGACTCGTTTTGTTATCTAACAAAAATGTTGCCATGTAAGTTTTTAATTAAGGTTAGAAAACTATTTTCCTCTTTTAAGTATAGTTCCAGGTACATTGCTCAGTATGCGGCAATATTCCTGTCAAGGTAAAGGAGTATTTCTTTGGTTTCTCTGGCATATCACCTACTCTGCTTCCTGAACTCCATTCTCTCTTATGCATCCATTTTATAAAGCACATTTTATGTAAATGATGATATAACATTCTCCTCCTCCTCTGGATACATGCTTCATTTAATACAGAACACTTAAATGGTTCAGCAAAGAAGCAATATTCACTGGGAGGTGTAATTTCCTTCTTATCCTTCCAAAGCAAAGTTTCTTTTTTATTTGTTTGTTTTCCCCTGATAGATATTTCTGTAGCATTGAATACAATAATCTGTGAGCATTTCATGAACCATAATGAGTTCACCCTGGGAGATACTGTAGACTTCAGATTGCCTCCCCAACCAATCCATCTCAGGCTCCTAACAGAATGAACAAGACTGTGAAAAATAAGGTAATTAGATAACAGTGGTTCAGTATTGTGTAAAAAGTTGTAAAAAAGACAAGAAAATCTATAACATTCAGCTCTTTGGTGTTCTGCAGTGAAGTGCATAACATTTGCAGTGCATAAGACAGGTATTGTCTTGTTCTCTCTACACACCTCTGGAAATTCTCCAGTCTTCACTAGGCAGAGCAGATATTCACATTAAAATCCATTAAAGGCCGTAAAGAATTTAGAGGATGCTGGACCATTCATAACTTGAGCACTTACAGAAATCTTGTAATTGAGAAATCCTTACATTTCACTGAAAAAGTCAGTTGTACCAGCGAAGCTTTTAACTGCTGAATCACCAGAGTTATTTGGGATATTCATTTTATGGTTCATTTTTATGCTTTTAAAAATAAACTTGACTTAGAGCAAAAATGCCTGGCTCTAGTGTGAGTTTACAGGTGAGCTATAACCTTGAGGGCAATTCACTACAAATAACATTTTACTCACCTGGCTCATTTCTGAGTAATTCTTTTCTTGACCTGTTTTCATAGATTTTTCTGTAAAGATATCAATTGTAATTATCTCTATTTGTGAATGCAAGTCTCATAGAATAGATTACAGATATTTCAGGGTTTCAGTCCCTATTTCCTGCTTAAAATGAGCAAATAAACAAACAAAACATCTTATTTCTTATTGTTCTTTACATTTGAAATCATATTCTCTGCCTAATTCTTCTGATGCTTCATCTCTCATACCTTCATCTGTTAAAAAAAGGCTCAAATCATAGTTTCAGCATGTAGGTCTCATTCAAGACTCAAACAAGTATTAGCACTTGCAAGACACATACAAACAGCTCACCTAAAACAGAGCTTCTACTTGGTACCTGTGACAGCACTACATCCTACAGCAGTTTTGTTAGTGCAGATACCAAAGCAGTGTCAGTATAGGAAACATAGTACAATAAACAGCAGTCAGTTCATAAAAGATGTCAAAATGTCTATTCAGGATCTGGTCCTAAATCCACCTAAGTAGTAATCTGGGTCAAATGCACTGATATAATTGGATCTGTGGTGCTTTCTCTTGGTTAACTCTCCTCCTAGGCCCTGTGTTAGCTGTTTCCCACCATGTAAAAGTCACTTAACTCTCCCATTCGTCACTGCTTACAGGAGCATTTGCTGCTTCTCTGAGAACTTTCCTACTGAGTGTATTTGTCAAGTGAGAGATCTCTCCTGCTTCAGTCACATGAATCTTAAGTAAAACCCTCACTGCTTACAGATGCCAGGAGGGAAAAGATTCACATCCCTTTCTGCCCTATGAGTCTGCAACGACTCGGAAAGACTCAGCTAGATATTGCCTTGGCAACCACATGTAATTGGAGAGAAACCCATAATAATGTTTAGTCTTCCTACAAATATAACTGAGATCTTGTGAAGTCTATCACTTGAAGTAAAATGGAAACTCTCTCCCCATACTTATTTTATAAGAAGTATTTCTGCCCTAGCAGCAGAGGACTCCACATAGACTTTGGACAATCACTAGTTTGTTATCGGCCCATGACAGAAAAGTTAGAAAGGTGTCACCTTGTAGGAGTCACTCCAAAAGAGACTTTTCCAAACAAAGCAGAGCAGGCTATTTCCCTGATGAATAAACAACAGGAAAGGAGGCTGGCATTTGATATGAGCAAGGGAAGAGACAGCTGGGTGCACATCTGCAATTCAGTACAACTTCATAGCAATGACAAAAGGGTGGGTGGGGGTTTTGGCAACACTTGTAGAAGGGCAATTCCTTTTCTCTAATTCCTTTCCTTGACCAAAATCAAAGACTTCTGTCTGGTGAGGTCTGCCTGTCTTTGCAACAGACGGCACTGAGGTAAGCTGTGAGAATTCTCCCAGATTCCTGGTACTGTTTTAGAAGTATGATACTGCTTTTCTTGACTAGTCAGAAGCAGCTGAAGAGATAAAGATGAATTCAGAAAGGAAACAGCTGATGGCTTACTGGCTGCTCTGCATCTGCTGTTACCAACTCAAAAATATCCACATCTGATATGTGTGCAGGGACATCCTACTAACGTCCATCTGAATTCAAGACTCTTATCTCACTTTTCCTCTCCCTTCCCACCTCTACATAGCTCCACACTAAAGGGTACGAAGCACTTTCATATAATTATTTCCCTGTTATAAAAATTTGTCCTAACCAGCATTTCTAAAAATGGGGAGCTCAGAGGGTCCCTTCTGAACTAAACCTTTTGGCAAGGATATCTCTAGGTTTAGTTTTTTGTTTAGTTTTTGCTTTTTCTTAATTGCCTAGATGAGACATAAAACCCTAAAGGATACTATTCATACTTGCTAATGAACTGCATTTTTCCTGTCTCTGAAGAGGCAACTGTGTAAAATCCCTGAAATTGCACTAAAGTTGAATTCAGAGAACAGAGGGGTATTGATCCTTTTGAGCATTATCATACACAGAAATAATTCTCTTTAACATAATTATAATTTTTGTTTAAAAAATGGATTCCTGTCTAGACATGTACTAAATCTCTAAAGCAGTAGTTAGTAATGTGTGAAGAGTAAATTGTAGCACTCAGTTTTGAGACCAGCCATTTTCCTGCTTTATTGAAATACTGTGAAGTACAGAGGTTCACAGAGAAAATGTGAAACACTGTAGTAGGAGGAAAGAGTTCTGACAGCCTTATTGATTCCCTGTTTTTCTCTGATCCTTTTATTATCCACTCTTGAGCACTCTACTCAAAGGTGCTTAAAATTGCAGCATGCTCCATAATACTATAGATTTCTAAAGTTTACACTGTAGCTGCAAAACCAATTTGCTTCTCCCTCCCTGTGCCATCTGCTTTTCCCCCTCTTTCTTTCTTCAGAGTACAATTGCTAGCATCATATCTTCAATATTCTGCAGTACAAAAATGAAGCTGATTGCAGCTGGGATATTTGGGGGGCATTAATGAACAATACAGTAGTTCCCTTCTCTTGAATTGGGCTTGTATCTACCAAGTCCATCAAAGAAGCTCTAATGACTCTAACAAACACTGCATCAAGTCTGGGGTTTCTCAGGAATAAGAGGGAGGGGAAAAGTTATTTGCAACAGGAGGACAATCAGGCAGTGCTCTTAGAGCAAGCCCAGTACTCATGGGCACTATATAATGTCAGAGTTGCAGGGCTATCTTGGTAGGAGACAAACTGGATCAAAACTGTCTTCTCACAGATTTTGCTTTCTGAGGCTTAAATTAATCTACCTGCACTTTAGCACAGCCCTTCCTCTCATAACCCTGTAATACATGCACAGAAAAGCATCATTTTTTCCATGATCTGAGAGTTAACTAAGCTCTTGTGGGCCAACTCTATCTCTGTCAGATTTAATATAGTATTTAGAGGTCTCTCAAAGACCACACACACTTGGGCACAAGCAATCTTTGAAGCTGGGTTTGCTTAGACCTGGACTATGGAATAAAAATGATGATAAATCTTTCTACATTTTTTTATTTCTCTGGAAACCCAAGAGAAAATAAAGAGGACAAAGAGAATTTGATTTTGCTTCTTCTTGTACCTCATGAACAGAATTGCTTTATAAGTTCAGGACAGTTAAACCTGGATAAAACCACTGAGAGAACTGATGAGCTGATGGTCAAAATTGGCATGTGAAAACTTTGGTTATGCCCCAGATGCCTAAATTGTAATAACTGACCCTGTGGAAAGCAGCATGATGGAAAGAAGGCACATTTTGAATGAAAACACAAACTCACCATTTATGTGAAAGTCTAGCACTTTGAGGGAATCACAAAGATGTCATGAGTTTAGGACTGTGATACATTTCTGTACTGTATGTTTGTTCAAATTAGTAATCTCTTAGACCTTAGGCTGACTTGGTGGAGGGATTTTCTACTTTCAGGAAACACGCTTAATGTAACGTTAATGTTTGCATGCAAAGTTATTAGGAAAACTGATTATCTTTGAATAGCCTGTGTGTATATAACCTCCAAACTAAAGATATCCAACAACTCACTCCTAGCTGTTGAATTCTCTCAGCTGCTCATGCCATTACTAACCTGAAAGATACCACCACAAAGGGCAGCTTTCCCGGGAAAGCAGGGATCAGCTTCACCCACTCCACGGAAAATTAGGAAAATTACTGAAAAAGTAAAGGTGGTTCAAGCTAATGCTATTATAAAGGTTTAGAAGAAGATTAGAAAATGAAATATATCTGAGAGGAGGTGATAGGAGAGGATGTCAGTTTCTAAACTTGACTTATTTGACTACCATTTATACTGAGCTGAGGTAAGTAACAATCAAGAAGCTGATGCAGCTAGCTTGACACTGCAGCAGATTTTGAGCAAACCACCATCTTCCGCAGCAGAACTGTGTGGTAGTAACTACCTGCAGAGGGGTGACAGGAAAGACGGAACACTTTTATCTCAGGTCATTACGTCTATTTCTCTGCAGTGACTGTGCATTTTAATGATTGACAAACAGCAATTAGTATGCTGTAGGGCTTGAGAGACACCTGGAGAACTCACATTTTTCTTATCTGTGTGAAGGAAAGGATGGAATGACGAGTGAGCAGAAATCTCTCAGACAAGATGGAGAGGTAAAAGTGAAAAAGAGGGAATTGAAAAGTCACCAGGGAATTTTAAAAGGCGCCACAGATGTGAACTCTGAAAGGCAGGACAGAAACATACAAGAAGAGAAAAGGCTCATAAAACCTACCTGATGCTCCTAATCAGTTTGACAGCAGTTGAAGCAAAAGAAATGTTTGCAGTCTTTTCCCTGTACAGATCTCTTTCTCAGACACAGCAAGCAGCACTGGTGATTTCAAACTGTATTTGTTCCTCTGTTTGCCTACATCCATTTGGAACTCCATATCTGTTTTGTTGGCTTTCCAATATATATGGACTTCTGGGAGAAAGTAAACTCAGATTGAAGAAGTCCAGATTAAAGAAGCACTCTGGTAATGCAAGGGCAAGATAGTTGTGCTGGGATTTCCACTCCCAGGACCTGGTATAGGTGCTGTCACCTCACTGCGATCTTCCTGCTCCCTCTTCACACCTATTTTCTCAGTGAGTTTTCAACTTTTGCAGTAGCCTGATGTGCACACATACACTATTGGGTTAGTGCTTTCAGCTGTACTTCAGCAAAGCACAGAAATACTTTCCAAACCCCGGGAAACTCAGAAGATACCGCATAGGAGCCTACATATGATGCTTTCTTGGCAATTCAGAAAACCATCTGAGGCTTAAAATCCTTCCTGGAAAACCTCTCTTTTGTTTGTTTTTGGTTTTTTGTTTGGTTTTTTGTTTTGTTTTTTTTTTTTTTTTTCTTCTCTTTAAAGAAGATCTGTCCCTGGAAATCTGTTTTCTCCAGACTTCCCAGCAAAAAGTGACAGTCTTCTGCCACTCTTTGGTGGGATGGGTCCTATGACTAGAGTGTTGGAATGGAAAGTTATAGGCTTTTTAGGAAAGACAGGCTGGGCAGACGAGGAGGGGATGTAGCTATTTATGTCAATGTTAGTCTGGAATGTATGGAACTCTGCCCCAAGAAGGCTGAGGCTGTTCTGCTTGGAGAAGAGAAGGCTGCATGGAGACCTCATAGCAGCCTTCCATTATCTGAAGGGGGCGTACATGTATGCCAAAGAGGAATGGAAGGACTACACCAGGAACTATAGTAATAAGACAATGGATAATGGGTTTTAACTTAAACAGGGGAAGTTTAGACTGGATATAAGGAAGGAGTTCTTTACTGTAAGTGTGCTGAGGCACTGGAACAGGTTGCCCAAAGAAGTGGTAAGTGCTCCATCCCTGGCAATGCACAAAGCCAGGTTACACAGAGCCTTAGGCAACATCTGGTGTTAAGTGTCCGTGCCCATGGTAGGGGGGTTGGAATTAAATGATCTTAAGGTCCTTTCCAACCCAAACCATTCTATGATTCTTTGAAACAAGGCACAAGTGTTAGCAAGTTATTGTGTTTCCATGAATTACGTGGTTTAGAAATCCCGCAGGCTGATATCTTGAAAACTTGATGCAGCCAGAACTGCATAATACTATGTCCACAATAATTTGTCATAAAAATCTTCATTCTAAATGTTACACCCTGCATTTGAAGTTCAGAAAGGTACACCTGAGTCCTGCAGGCACACAAGCATCCTCCCAGCTTTACCTGAGTGGGTTGTCCTTTAGATTACACCTGCACTAGTATCTTATTCAGACCAGGAGGATGAAGTAGATCCTCCAGCTGTCCCTATTTCCCATGCCTTGGTTCATGTGGTGGAGAGATTTTCAAGAAGGTGGACCTCATGTAGGTCCAGCTGCAGAGCTGATCACAACTGCACCTGTGTCTCTGTGCATGGACACTTTGACATCCCTCACATCATCAAAGCCTCTGGAATGTAACAGGAGGATTTAATAATTCCAGTTTGAGTTCTGCTGGAGTGAGGCTTGTATAGACACAGCAGGAATGAACTATGCTGTGTCTCTTGCCACGGTGAAGAACAGATTTCAAATCCTGCCCTGGATTTCTTGGTTCTTAGGACATGAGCATTACTGTGCCAATATTCCCAGGTCACGAAAGAGAAACCCAATGCTTAAGCACTTGCACTTCATGCTCTGTTTGCTGTCACTTCACATTCTGCTTCTTATTTGTCAGACCTGCCCACAGCTCTGCATTTTCCTTTAGGGCTGATTTTAAAGCAAGCTTTACAATACTGTAAAATATTGTTAATTATTACTAGGAACAAAATAATTATGCAGCTAAGGAGCTGCATATATACACAATAATAGGATAGTGACAGCATTAAATGTGCAAGATTCTTATACTTTAATTTTATTTTCTGTAATGATAGATTTTATTTTGCTGTTTGACCAGTAACTCTTTTCATTCTGAATTCGCATAAGGGAGACACCCATATGTTCTTTTGTGTAGTTTTTTATGCCATTAACAATACCATTGAACTTATTTGGATGACTCATGGAATGAGATAAAACTAAGACTAATGTTATCAAGTTCTTTCCCATTGCTCTTAGGCCCAGACCAGAGTCGTTCTTTCTTTTAATTTCTGTCTGGGTCACACATATGCAGGTAAAATGAAAGTGGCAGCCTATATCATCTTCGACATACTCTGCCTCAGGAAAAGTGTTTGGTTTTCCTTCTGTTTCCTCAAGGGCCATAACAGATTCCCACAATAGGACAGCTCCCCAGTCTTTGCAACTCAATGGACCTCTAATGCACAGCGTAAACTCACATTTACCCTGCGGAATTGCATTTAAGTCAGTCTTATCTAGATCTGAGTCCTATTAAATGCTGAAGTGCCAATCACAATGCAGGAGCTAACACAAAACTAACTAACAGAAAAGGATCTAAATTAAAATCCAGCCCTAGATACTACCTTTTATTTTAGAAAATCAAAACAAAACAAAAAATATCCCAAGAAACTAGGATGCAAAAAATAATTTCTAATTTAGTTTCCCCCAAACACTGGCAGTCCTAAACAACCCATCTATATGGTGCTTTAAAGTCTGCAGCATTTCATCTCCCTTTCCTCCTAGCTCAAGACAGTATATCAAATTCAACTCTTCACATTTCTTAAATCTCAAGCAATTCTTTGGACTTCTGTGAGTTCCACTCTATTATTGTATAACTGAAATTCATTTAATAACCCAAGATACCTCCAGTCTTCTTTATTTCCCTCTCCGGTTTAACTGCACTAAGTCTGGACATTATAATCAAAATCCCATATCACAGTTTGCCTTCAAGACATTTTAAATGGCAAATGACTGAAAAGTACCAGGGCATGGAGTGCTGCCATAGAAGAACTGACCTGTGAGCAATTCAGGCATAATTTCTTTACAAGAAGGGCATTATGAAATAAATTGCTTGGGGCACTCAGGCAATGAGGCAGGGAGGTATCATAAATCCGCTGTGAAACATAAACTGGGCAGCTGGAAGAGGGAGTAATGACAAAGTTTGATCTCTCTGGTTAGGGATGTCATTTAAGCTTGTGATGAATAAACGTCCTGATCTAAAGGTGCACAATGGGTAGCAGAGGGAAAACCTAGGTATGGTGAGAGGAGGAGGAAATAACAGTCCTCTTCCCTGTGTATTGCACCCAGCTGTGAAATAATCCTATTTAAATACCGCCAGCAGCCAGCACTGCAGTATCCAGATAAAGATAACCTGATTTTACACGCTTCTTTTGCAGGGGGTAGTTTTATGTTTTCCCACTCAGTTCTCATCTTACTGTAAAGTTAAGCTGGGTGGAGAGGTTGGGGGTTTTGTCCTTTTATTTTCTTTTCTTTTTCCTTTTCTTTTTAAACTGAGTTTGAAGGACATCATCTCTTGCCCTTTCAGCTTCATAATTGAATCCCAGAGCATGGTACATTACCTTTCAGGCTGCACAAATAAACTGTTTGGTCTTGGTCAGATATAGTTGTCACCTCAACAGTTCAGCACCTCCTCAGATGAGTAATGAGTGGGTGTGAGGAAGAAATCAGGCTTTTTACTACATGCGGAGCTTAGTCTAAAGCTTCAGTAGGGATTTATTCAGAGGAAGACACAGGCACAGAAAGCAAATAAAATATAACTGAGAAACTCTTGGAGGTGCATATTCAAATATTTGAGTGAGCTCAAAATTATGAGGGATGTATGAGCACAGGAAGGACCACAGTACTTTTACGACGACATACAAGAACAAAAAATTATATGAAATAACATACAGATATACAGCATCACCCTTGATTTCTCTAAATCTTAACAAGGCTCTTGCACCATTAGCAGATGTTTTGGGTTTGTTTTTTGTTGTGTTTTTTTTTTTTTTTTCAAAAAACCAAATACTTGAGACCAACTCAAGTATTTAAATGTATTTTTCTTATATCTGGAACCAATGACAGCTTGTTCGTCACCTGATTCCCTTTTGCCCATCCCTTATAAAGGGACATAGAGTAAAAATTATATTAAATTCTTTCTGCTCACAAGATGATTTACCATCCTAACCCCAAAGAACCACTTACAATATAGCAGAAGCATTTTTCAGCCTTTCTAGCTCTGTACTTGAAATGCACCCAAAGTTTGTTTGTATCATTTGTTTTCAGTTGTTGCTTTCAAAATGTAAGTGTCTTGGATATGTCTGTTTCAGACTTAAACTCTAGGAGAGCCTAAAATCCAAAGAAGCTGTATTCAGGCTCTACCCAGTGTTTAGTTCCTGATAACAATCACTGAAAACAAGAGGAGACACCAAGGAAGAAAACACAATTCCTGTTGCTTTAGTAATGATGGTTCATTCTTACCCTTACACAACTTGGAAGCCCATTGCTGCTTGCACCTTTTCCTGCACAAGCCTGTTTTCCTACTTTTTATGTCCATCAGCCAGGCAGCTCAATCACATGGTGATTTCTAAATATGGCTGAGAATGGGCTGATTCATCCTTTCCACTGCTTACAGGCTTGTATATTCAGCTTCCCCTTGAGCTTTTCCACAGGTAGATTCCCATTCTTGAACAGCCTGTTCAGAATGAAGGGTTTTCTCATAGGTCATTTTCCTTTTCAGACTGCCACTAAACAACACTTTATCATGGGAAATACAGCATATACACCTTAACTCACCATGGTCATAAAGCTCTTTCTAGATCTGACATACTAATAAAAGAGAATTTCCACTAAAAATTATTCTAGATTACCTTCTCTTCCTCTCACCCATACACTCAAACAACCATTATCAATCTGGAGTAGGGGCAGGATTTCTGCCAGAAAAGATTTTCATGCTAATAACTGTGATAAACAGCCCTACAGTGACATCACTGTAAAATCCTTCACATCTGCTTTCCCCACCTCTCCTTTCACTGTCTCTGGGGTGCTTTGCTAAGTGCTGGCTGCTAGATGAAGTGTAGCATTAGATATCAGACTTATGATGGAAATTCACCTTTCTCAGAATTAATTCACCTTTCTCTTCATTTAGCTTTGGGATGTGAGCAATAAAATGATGAAGACTGAGTCTTACCCCGGAGGACGACGCTGCACAGTGCACAGAGCCTGGCAAAGGCATTTTTTGATAATCACTGATTTATATCATAGATGCATGAGAGGAAATAAGCAGTCACAGCTCTAGGGCTAAAGAAACATGTTTTAAATTGTTATAATTATATGCTATGACAGCCAACAGAGAACAGCTTAAATGCAGGAAGTATTTACGGAGCTGGGGAGAAAGCACACAGGCTGGATCATGCACCTTTCACTGAACACTGCACCAGCGAGGAGGGAGGATGAGCAAACTTCTGAGAGCAAGACAGAAGACAGTTGTTTTCCTTCCTCTGAGATGAAAAGCTGCCACGCATCCATACGTCTTCTCCCTGTGATCCCATGAGCTTCACCTCCCTTTCTGCCCTGTGCACAGCATCAGGCTCAGAGCCCCTCTCCTTGCTTGGCACCTGCAGTTTGTGTCAAGACATGCACAGAAGGGCTGCACAAGTTGGATCTGATCTCAACTTACCTGTCACATTTCCTTCCTGTCCCAAACATACTGGTATTGCCAACATGATTTCTTCTTCCTCTACAAGTGTTAAAAAGCCCCAAAACAAAATGAGAGTCATCAACATGGAAGATGTAGGAGTAGGTTTGGGACAGGGATTCCCAGTTGCATCCTGGTGTTGCATTCAGACACCAGAGAAGACCCAGATTATGAACTAGGATCTTCTTTCTGCAGCAACTGTTTTTTGCCAAAATAGCAAATTTAAAGAAAAAAAAAGATCTCTTCCCTGCTAGCTGATAGGTTTTAGAGCTGAAACTCCCTGTACACTAAAATCAGTTTGAACAAATTCTAACATTGCAGAAATAAATTATTTCAAGTTTTCTATATTAATCCCTTCTTGAAAACAACATTTTTAAATGAAACTAAGTACACAATTCAGGTTTTTTCAAACATTAAAATCTTATGTTTTCATGAGACTAATTTATTTTTTCTTTGGATTTCCTTTTGTAAACTATCAATGAGATTTCAGCTTTTTACTTCAATTTCAAACAGGATAAGCATTGGGATTTTATCATAGAATCATAGAATGGTTTGGGTTCGAAAGGACCTTAAGATCATCTAGTTCAAGCCCCACTGCCATGGGCAGAGATGCCTCACACCTGGCTATGTCATCCAAGGCTCTGTCCAACCTGGCCTTAAACACTGCCCGGGATGGAGAATTCACTTCACTGGGCAAGTTGCTCCAGTGCTTCACCACCCTCACAGTAAAGAACTTCTTCCTTATAACGAATCTAAACTTCCCCTGTTTGACTTTGAACCCATGATCTTAATTATTTTTTGTTTGTAACTGTTAGGAGTTCCCTGATTTCCTGAGGAAGTCTTTCATATTGCACAGTAACTGCAAAGCAAATATTCATGTTACAGATTGTAAAGACAAGTCCATGATTATAATTAAGAGCAGTGAGGTTTATCAGGCATGGAGATGGCTCTGAGTGATGTCTCTCCCCCGTAACAATGCAAGTGGAAGAATGAATCTCCTCTGAATCCACAGTTATTTGAGATACTGTGGAGTGCAATAAAATGATTGAAATTTAAATCTTAGGGGTATGATTTGATGAAGTTTTTATCACATTAGCTCCAGATAAACAGAAATTATTCATATATGATTGTTTTACATACCCTTATATATATATGCTTATATAGCTAATTTCTGTGATATGTGTATCTACACTATGTATACAGTAAATACTTTCCAGACACATAAATTACACCACTACAGAGCATGCAGAGGTCTACATTTTTATGGTGGATTGACTGTAGGACTGATTATACATAATTAACAGAGCAATCAAACTGCTGCCAGCTTAGAGATTTTCACACTTTCAATGCAGAAAATGAGTCCATATAGTGTATCAAAGAGCCTGCAGCAAGAAGTTTGGGTTTACTGAAGAAAGAATGGCATTTAGTTACATTGAGAGAGATATAGCAGACACTAACACGCTCCTGGGCTCTGCTTTTTTTGAACACCACTGCATTTTATATTGAGGGCAAATCTGAACATCACTTCATAGAAACAGCAGCTAGGCCTAATGATATTACATGGTTTGATTTCCTACTGGGGTGGAATGGAGTTGCCTAGCTTATGCATAGTACATCTTTCTCTTTTGTCTTTTGCAAGTTTTGATCCCAAAGACTATAGATGCCCAGGAAGCAAAATTCCTCAAATTAGTGCACGACTCTTTGGAATGCTTTGGTATTTACTGTATAATGAGACTGAAGAAAACTTCAAGCTAAGCAGTGAGATCCTGGTCTTGGAAGGCATGTGAACGTAAGCTAATAATAAGCTAATAATAATAATGATGACAATTACATCCAGCTGGAATTTAAATTCCCTTCTGAACTCCATTGGCACTGTTCATTAACTGATGTGGAATTACAGCTGTTAACTTCTTCAGTTAGGCAGCAAATGCCAGCACAACCACAGAAGGTTTGTTGTTACCTCTTGAGGACAGCAGCTTCTCACAATATTCTTGAAATATGCATGTTTGCAAAAAGACAAAGCTTTTAATTTCTGATGTTAAGGCCTAATCTCCTTTAAAACACCTGATTCTTCAAATTCCTTGTACATCTCCCTCATGCATTACATTAAGGTTGCAAAATAATCTTCATTAGCTAGTATGCTAATATTCTCATAACCCTTTGTGTCTCTGGAAAATTCTTATATTTGAAAAAGGAAGCTACATGCATTTTTTTTTTCTCTTAATACAGCAAGAAAAGCAATGTGAAGTAAATACAAGCTCTCAAGGCAGAAACAGTTGTAGTTAGGTATTAATTTGGTCTTTTTTCCCAAGCCAGTGAAAATATTTCAGTTTTGTAAGTACATGGCAAGCATATAAGTGTACTCCTGTGGAAAAGCTTCAGCTTTCCTGGTGAAAAAGATGCTGCTAGTGTTTCCCCATGCTCAGCAAGATAATAGATGGACAGTCTTCCAAAGTATCCCATTGCTAATTTTCCAGCTATCCCTATTAAGCAGAGAACAAGCATTGAGGATGGGGCTGGTATGTAATCTACATAATCCAGAGCTTTCTTAGATGCCATTTGAGCTGCCATGAACAGAAGACATTAAGCTCGTAAATACAATTTTCAGAACAGCTTTTCTGTGTTTACATGATCATTTTCCTATGATTTGTTGTGGGGTTTGTTTTTTGTTGTTTTGTTTTTTTTTTTCTATTATGTATTTGCTGTTCTGATTAATTTAGGTAATTGCAGTTTAGTTAAAATGTAGGATTGTATTTCAATGCATAAAAATCACATGAAAAAAAATCAACATGGTCTTGGCTGCAATCCAGTCCAGTCTAGTCTCTATGATCTGATGAGGAAAAATGAGACTACGGTATTAAATTTGACAGCACTGAAAGCAATCATGAAAATTCTATGAGCAATGAACTTTTAATTGGATGGAAAGTAAAAACAAATTGGGAGGCAGACCCCAGGTAATTTTCTCTTCATATTTATGTCACAATGTAAAGCTGAAATAATTTTACTAGCTTCAAACATTATATTATGCTTCTTGTTTTCTAAAAAGAAAGAAATCTCCAGCACTGCACCAGTTTTGCTTAAAATATTGAAATTCTTGGATGCGTGAAATCGTTAAATGTGACTAAATTCTCCAGCAATACACAAGTTCACTATATTAGCTTTAGACATTAGACACTTGGGTCTAACAATAATGTGTACCATAATACTAAGCCTCTGAAGCTGGAAGAACAGACAAGGAGGCAAAATCCAGGTCACAAAGCCTTTTAGAGGGACTCCAGTCATATATTTACGAATCTACTTGCTTGGTGTAGCCCCACTTTTAGCCATAAATCCTGATACTTTAAGTTCACATATAGATATGGGCACTGTGCCCCACAGGGCAGCTCTGTATGACACTGTCAGTGTTACCGGTTATGCATTTCTGACACATGACAGATGAAAGAAGAGGAGCATGATGTGACTGAGCAGTGTGTTGGGGGGCAAGCCAGGACCTGGAGTTAGGTGGACTCACCAAGCAGCTTCAAAGGAAGATAATTACAGCTCCTCTGAAAGCATATATATCTGAAGCAGCCCCAGATATCTCAGTATCTCTTACTGCATTTGTCATATAACCAGTAGCTGCTCTTCCATAGGGAAACACTGCAACATGCAACAAGACTGGTGATGTTGGGCATCCCCCCCTTTCAGATCACACACACAAAAACAGATAGGGAAAAGATTAACTTCTGAATCCCCACATGCAACCTGCTGTTCTTCAATATCAGAAGCAATCCACAGAAATTATTTAAGAGCTAAATAAATATTTTACTGCAGGAGATATATAAGATTTAAGAAAGAGAAGTTTGGAAGGTTTCTTGCCTACAGTAGATAGGAAACTTTCACAGGTACTAGAGGATATCTAATCTAGAAGACAAATGTGCAACAAGAACCATTGGCTAATCACAAGCCAGAGTCAAATTCAGACAAGATATTAGGCACACATTTTTAATATTAGTTTCACTTTTTGACTTCAGATCAATGCAAGAAAATACAAGATCTTTTTCTGGAGATTATACTTCAGACAAACACAAGTTAATAGTTGAATAACAGGCATATTACAAGAAATTCAGTGTCCAGATAAGATGAACTAAAGGTCCTTTCTGACCTTCTATTACTTGTAATATCAAAGCTTTTATATAAATATTGAATATTCGACACCATCCATTTTGAAGGAAGATGATCTTGTTTCTATGGCAACTTGCAGGCAAGCCAATAGTTGGTCACTGCCTCTTTCTGGGATGCTGTATGCTTGTTCCCTGAATACTGTAAATGTGGCACTACTTTAGTTCCACCAATTTTACAAACTACTTAATTAAAAAAAAAATCTGTATTTCAGCTAAATGTAACAAATCTTCTGTTTGCATAAAATATAAGAAGACCTATGCATTTTCCTTTCATTCTTGAGATGATTAGTTTCTTTTTTGTGATTCATAAATTCCAGCAGATGCAGCAAAAAAGTTACATAAAAAGCTTTTTAGGGTAATTATGTCTTCAGCTGGAAATTTTGACATTTGTGATATCTCTCTTTGATAGCTACTATTAATATCTCCTTAGCAGATACGACTTGCTGAGAGTTAACTAATTGATAGGAAAAGCTGCTCGGAGTTGCAAGAGTTTTCACTTCGTTATTTCAGTTTAAGTGACAAGGTTGCAGTGAAAAGGATCTTTATCTTTCCAGTTAAAAGAATTCTCAACAGACGAGGCAAAAATACGACTAGCAAAAAGACAGGATTTCATCTCTTAGCTTGTATTTAGGTGTTTATAGTGTACAGGTATTTGTGTTGATATAGTACCTGCAGCTTTAGTGCATTCCAGAATCCTGTTGCTTTAAGAGTGAAAGAGGTGCAAGGTAACAGCCCTAATATCAGATAGGTGGTGAGCTAGAGAATAAAAATACAGAATCAAAATATCTGTACCTTTAGACAGGGAAGTGACAGAAGGAACGATTCAGCCCATCGAGTTGCATGTTAAGAACTGCAATGTTTGGCCATAGCACCATGGAACACCTACTGAGATAAGGAAATTGTACTGCCCTTTGGTGGTCCCATACTCCATTTACCGTACAGGAAGCCTAGGATGTTAGGTTTCTTAGGCAATTCAAAATTCGGTGGCAATGATTCACCTGAGAGAAATTAAGGGACTTACCCAGTATCATACAATAAATCCTTGGATAAAGAGAGAAACTTGCCCACACATAATTTTGCTCTATATTATGACCTAGGCTAAACTGCTGTCAGAAATCCTCCACTCTCCTCCACATCCAGCTTCCAATTCTGTTTAGCACATTATAACCTCTTTTAATGTAGGATTTTGTAATGTATTGTCTGCCTCAGGAAGCTACTTAGATTTTGGGTCACTTCATTGAGAAGCAGCATTGTAGGAAAACCACTGCCTCATTCAAGCACACAGGCCTACAGATGCTTAAGCATGCTAACATGCATATAAATGGAGTATAGAAATGATGTATCATGGGCATAACTGCTATAGTATCTGAATTGGTTAGATGTGACACAGCATATCATTTCACTAGCACACCACTTTATTACTTTTTTATGGTTTAAGCTTTCACTTCTTAATAAAAGTTACGCACCATGGATGAAGCTATTTATTTCCACATCCAGGAAAAATACAGATTTCCAACCTGTCCTCAGTGTTGCACATTCTTTCTTAAATAGCAAAGCCACAATTTCCATTTATTTACAAAACTGCTAAGCTCACCAACATGACCTTCCTCCTTTGCTCCCCTCCCCCAAAACTGGCAGAAAAATAGATGGAATTAGAAAAGAAGGATTTTGAGAGGGGGAAGTAGAGGCATTAAAGTGTGTTTTTTAGGATTAGGTCGGGATGCAGTTTATGAGTGTCAGAACAAAGACAGGCCTCTATTATCACACGCTGCTCCAGCTAGACCATGAGACAAAGCTAAATACCTCTCTGATGTGTGGATGAGGCAATTCTGTCTGAGGATGCCAGGCTCAGCCATGTGATGTAGCAAAGCATCACCTAATTTCTGAGCTGCACCAGAGGCTGGAAACTGTCCTGACTTGACTCTGAATCAGATTTGTATCCTCGTGCCCCACAATTTCTAACAAAAAGTAAAAATAAAAAATGCAGGATTCATAATCTGGCAGTCTATGGGAATTTTTTACATTTCCTTTCTAGTCTCCTTACTGCTAAAACCACTGCTGTGTCAAACAGCCATCACTAGGTCACATTTAGGGGAGGAGGACCATAGATTCTGCAGGAGAAATGAATGCAACTTTGGAGTGAGAAGCAGTTATTTGCTATCTGATAAACAGAACAAACAGCCAGGAGTAAGGTATTTTTAGGCTTAGAAGTGAGGTCATATGAGGTTAAGCATTACTGGACTTTCTGCCCCAATGAAGCCCCAGTGAATTGCTCCTGACCAGGCAGCTAGGCCAGGAGGAAGGTCACCCTCACACCTTGAGCCAAAATCATATAGCTCAGCAGCATCAGATCAGGCTCTGGACCACGTACAGGTGAAACGGTTGAACCCTGTGCTAGGGTACACCAAGCCAATTCAGTTAAAAATCTGTACAACCTTAGAGCAGTCCTGATATGTATTAGTCTGTTTTCCAAATTATTTCTTTGAGTTGATCTGGTAAGGGACTTTTTATAAGAGCATGAAGTGATAGGACAAGGGGTAATGGCCTTAAACTGGAAGAGGGAAGATTTATAGATATTAAGAAGAAGCTGTTTACTGTGACAGTGGTGAGGCACTGGAACAGGTTGCCCAGAGAAGCTGTGGCTGCCCCATCCCTGAAGTGTTCAAAGTCAAGGTGTTGGATGGGGCTTTGAGCAACCTTGTCTAGTGTCCCTGTCTGTTGCAGGTGTTCGGAACTAGATGAGCTTTAAGCTCCCTTCCAACCCAGACTGTTCTGTGATTCTATGATTCTGTGATTCTATGATCTCCTGTAATACTTAGGCTAAGGCAGTGGCTGGCCAGGGCTCAAGACATCGGTTGAGCCTCAGCGATTTTGAAAGCCTGTTCTACTGCCTGTCAGGTCTCTCTGTCACAACAGACATAATCTCTGATCTAAACAAAGTCCACAATGACTCCTGCAGTTGCACAGATGAAGGAAATGGAAAATCAGGAGAATTCAGGTCAGAAAATATTTGGCTGGGAGACCAAATAACATGTAAATCTCCTAGGAAGTTTTAAAGAAATACAGAATGACTGAGCTGTGCCTCACCTGCACAGGGTTGATCCCTGTTCCTAACGACTCATCACTACCTTCTCATAGAAGCAGAGAAACGTCTGTCGTTATTTCCATAAACGTTGCCTTGGTGCTGCTTAGCAATACTTCTACTTTGGTGGGAGAGCAATCATTCTCATTACATGTCAGAGCAAGACAGCAGAGTGCTTTTGTTTGGAGTACAGCGTGCAGAATGATGATTACCAGTCTGAGAGCTGGGGAGAGAGAACACTCATGAAGTGAAGGGATGCCCCCTTTGGAAATTAAGCAACTGACAGATGTTAGAACATCATTAAACATATACAGGAGCTCAGGCCCTTCTTGCAAAGTTCATTGCTGCATGTTAAACTGGTTAATTGAAGGAGGAATTGGAAGTATTTACATGCTGCAATGAGGGTTACTCAGCCTTATCTCATAGGAGAATGCTGGACTGAAAATGAAGGTGCCAGTGATGACCTTCCAGAAACTTTGGCCAATTAATCACAGCAGCAGAGATTTTTAAAAGTCATTCAAATCTTATCCATGGGGGCATGTCAAAAATGTTCTGTGTTTCTTCATAATCTAACTTTGCTTCATAGGCAGTGCCATCTTTCTCATGAGAACAAAGTAGGACTTCTTTATGCCTTGTGAAACAAGCAACTATTAATCAAATATGAAATTTTATTCACAAGTCAGTGATGAGAACAAGGTTCGTGCACAGAGCTCCAGCCACAAGAGATGATTAAATTGTCTAGTTTGGTCTGCTATACATCTACTGAACCTAGCTGAAGTTGAACTGTGAGTCTAGAAAGAGTACAGACAGCTTCAATAGTGACTGCCTATTTGGATATGAAGTAAGAGTAAGAAGGTACAGTATTTAGATGCTTTTTAGTTCCCATGTGGGAGAGCTAAACTAAACTTTCCCTGTGGGAAAAGACTGGAAAAAAACCCAAACCAAAACTCAGGGGAAAATACTAGGATGAGATATGTAAGGAAAATAGCACCTAGTCTTAGCAGAGGCCAAGAAGAGACAGGCACAGACAGAAGAAGCTGCAATGACCAGAGAATACACCCTGTGATGCCAGACCTCATGTATTTTTCTCTTACTGGTAAATACCTCTGTAGCCTTTACAAAGGTTGTCAAATAACAAAGTGTGCTATGTTATGCCTTATACTGCACCCTTTGACAAGGAAGCTGCAGTAGCCACGAGACTGCCATAGGCTGCCAGTTCTGTTATTACACCACGGCATACTCACCAAAAGTCCTACCGCAGGAATACACCTTTGCTCATGCAGTTACAGCATGACCTTGTTTTAGAAATGCTCTGTCCACAAAGCAGAGATCAAGCTTTGTTACTGTGCTCAACTACTTTGTTATGTATGATTGCTTCCATGGAAGCAGAGTTTGCTATTAAAAACATAACAGTAAGAAATCAAATACAATCATTATAGGTATGGAAAAAAGAATTGAGTAGAAAGTGCTGTCCTCAGATTAAGAAAGTTTTGACACTTTGGTCTCATTTATAGTTTGGTATCTACTTGCACTGCCAGTATTATGGTAACATCTACCTAAGTGTCATTTTTATTGTTGCATTTTGTCATGCTCTTACTTTCTCACTTAGATTTAAAAAAAATAAAAGGGGTGTTAGTCTAGCTGTTAAGCAAACTCTTTGCATCCAGGAAAACAGTACAAGCAAACCTAAAGTTCAGCTCCATTGGCAATTGTTGCCTTTGTCAAAGGAGTAATGACCTTGCTTTAAAGAGTTCAGTAACAGTTACTAAGGGCACAAGACAAAATGATTTGTAGTTGAATTGGCCCTTACACAGAGCGATTTTATTAGATAAGAGACAGGCGTAGGAAACTTCTTTCTGCATACACCTCTTCCAGCAGAGTTCTGCCAGTCTGAGAATCCCATTCCCCATTCCTCCACGGTGTTGACAGGTTCATTTTTAATCTCAAAGGCTTTTCTCCTCTCACTACTGAATAGTAAAAGCTTTTTCCTTCCTCAGATAAATTGAGCCTCATCCCATCTGCTTCAAACATCTCCTCAACAGCTCATGTATCATTAACAAGCGCCTCACCATAAGAAACAAAGCTTCTATCAACAATCCACAAAACATCTTCCTCTGCAGAAAGGAGCAAATCCAATCAACATGTGTAACTAATGGAGACAAAAGAGCAAGACCAGGCCTGGCAGCAAGCAATCAGGGTGAGGACTAGGCAACAGATGGTGAGGGATTTGGCACAGTTGACTTGCAGTCCAATTCTGTGAAGGGCCTGCAAGAGCCCTGCTATCTGACAGTGTAGTGATGAGCAAGCTCCAGATGCAGAAAGCTGGGGCACTATCATACCTCTTGCAGCACTCTTATCCCAGCTGAAACACATCTGCCCAGCTCCCAGGCCTTGCTCAGTTCTAGGGTTGGGCTGAAAAAGGATATTTGGCAAAACCTTTTTTACCTCCCAAGAAAAATAACCATGAGTTCAGTATCCCTAGAAAGGAGGAGCAAAGAAAGTATTTGATCTCTCAACAAGTTATGGTGCTTTCTGCGAACAGTCATGAAGCCCCACTGAAGGCTTTGTCCTTGACAAAACTCCCTACTACCTTTTAGAAACCTGCAATATGAATGTGGCACAAGAAGTCTCTTTCTTCTTTTCACTACATAGTTCAATGTAAATTGTAGAAATTATTTCATCACAGAATGGTTTATTATTACCAAAAACTACTGAAGAGATAAAATGCAGTGCTGAGCTACAAGAAGCAAAAACATTAGCATTACATGGTTACCCACCTACAAGTTCAATCTAGTCAAACAAATAAACCACTCAATTATCTAGCATGGAATTACCTAGTCCCTAATTTTCATTAGAAATAATTAGGTAGGTCAACTTAATTTAAAAGTGGCTTTTATTTTTTTTTTTTAATAGAAATAGTTCAGGCTGATGTCTTTGATGATTTGGTGTTGTCATTCACAACTGAGCTTTAAATAATATTAAAAGAGATAAGGTTCTTTATTATAAGTGTGCAGCTGTAATTAACATATGTTTCTAAAGTCGCCCTTCCTGTAGCATTTCTTGTCTTTCTTTTGATGAATTACAAACAGTTGAAAAATTATCTTTTTAAGATTCAGATGGCAGAACTGTAGATTTGAATCTTTATAAGTAAAAGTAACCCATAAAAAGGCACAGGTGAGATTTTATTTCAGGTTAATTCATCCTTCAATGTATTTTTTCTCTCAGAGGCATAGAACTTGCTTGTTTAAAACATTTCTTCTTTTAAATAGGTTTTATTTTCCTTAAAAAATTAAAAAGAATCAAAGAATACAAGGGTTCCTTCCAAAGGAGACAAGATGGGAAGTATAGTCAACATGGTGAAGGAGTGGAGTAATGTACAGGAGAACTATATGATCTTGAAAATTAGAGTAATATTAAAAAGTCATAGTCATGTACAAAACCAAGAATTTATTGCCACAGACTCTGGGCTTCCTATCTGTAAGTGATGATGAATGAGAATAAAGTAGGTGCATCAGTCAATCGTGAGATGACTATGAGATATCAATGTGGAGCAGACATGAAAAGACAATTGTAATTCTAAAGAATACCAGGCAAAGTATTTTTCCATAAAGACAGAGAGTTATTAATGCCATTTTACAAGTCAGTGGTAAAACTTCATTTATTACACTATAAGTAATCCTGGCCACTGATATTAAAGTAAGATGAACTGAAATTAGTCAGGCAAAAAAAAAAAGATATTAACATGACCAGAGTAGCCAGCGGCTAATTTCTGAGGGATTCTGCTAATTTCAGCAGTTTGTTTAACCTTGTAAAACTGTAGCTGTGAGGAGTAAAATATTCTCTCTCTCTCTAAATACACCTATGAAGTAAAGAAAGCTATTTAGGCTAAAGGATAATGACAGTGATGGAAGAAAACAGTGAGCCCAAACCGATCATAAATAAGTGTAAACTAGAAATGAAAACAAGCTTTCCAAACTATTAAAAATATCAACATTTACTTCAGTTGAATTCTTCATTATTTGATCAAGGTTCAACTAGGAAATTATGAGCCTGGAACCTGCCATGAAACTGGGAAATATTTGTTTCCCTCTAACAACCACTACCTCTTTGTACGCAAGGCAGCTGCAAAATCAAATTTCATAAGAAGTCGATGACATCTCATGCAGTTATAGGTCCCACTTCCTAGAGACCAATGTTGATTGCTGTTACTTATATTTCTTACCCTATAATTCTTTGCCATTTGCGTCATGCATCAGCCACTTTATTATTTAACTTATATAGGCTATTAAACTATTACTTAGGCCTGAAATTACCCAGCCCTCTTATACATATTTTTTTAATATTGATCCAATATTAGTATTCTGCCCAGCCTCTGAAACTTCCTTATTAGTAAAGCTTATTAAAGAATATTCCCTGGATGACTGTTTAAAAACTCTTTCATTCAAGTTATTTCAGATTGACTTTTAAAATAATTAGTTTTGATACTAGCTGTTTTCCATTCCAACAGTAACTGAGAAAAATAAAGAGTACCTTCAAATATACTCTTTAATACATCAAACACAGACAAGAAATCAATTATGTTTGTGGTATTCTTACTAACCTGACTACTTTTCTCATTTCCACCCAACCGATGTCAGAGACAGTATTTCTTATTTTTCTTAATATATGTGTTTCTAACAGTATTCTCATTTCCTTCCCCTATTAATTTTCTTTGGTCTCCAGCATCCTTTAGCTTTCACAGCTTTGAGCTCCAAGATAACTGCATCTTGCCCCTATAACTGGGGCAGGATGGCAATATAGTTGATTTCCCAGAACAATTTGACCTGAGAATTACAGATGTTACTCATTTCTGGAAGGAAGAACCTTCCAGACGGGTGGAGGTGTAGTGACCATAAATGATGGGAAAAAATATATAAATAGAAAACTTAGGGCATAACATCTATTAGTAGACTGCACACCCTAAGAAAGATATGAATGTCCTTCACCTTTAGAGCAGACATTCTTGTATTCCAAGAGCTCTCTAACTGATAGGAAGAACTCGTATTTTTTATCATATAAACAAGTTGTTAAATCCAGTTTTCAGATTCTCTGTTTCAGTTACAAAAGAAACACAACCTGCGTGGTATGGTCATCATGTACACATATGATGCTGCTGGAGATGGTAAAACAACTTCTGACACTGGAAAGGTTTAAAACCACTCTGGAGTCCTCTGAAGAACAGTTCTATAGTACTGAGAAAATATGAAATAGTCCTGCTTTACATGCCCAGCATGTATAAATACAGTGGATAAAGAAAAGTAAGGATAGAGATGTCTAAGGAAACATTTCAGAAAGGAAAGATTCAGAACTATGAGTACATGTTGTTGTCCAAAAAAATTACTGTGTTTTGTAGCTCTAGAGACTTCAACTGTTTATGTCTGTACATTCATGGTTTTTTAACTTACTGACTAGCATCACAGTACTCCAATATTTTTGCAGATATCTTTATTTTCTTTGGCCAAGGACAGACTAAGGAATGACAGACGATGACCCTCACAGCAGCAAAACATGTTCCAAACCTTGGTAGTGACTGTGTTTCCTACACTCATGTTTTGAACTCCAGTAATTCTATGCAAGGTTTCCCTGAGTCAGCAGAACAGAAGGAGAATTTGATTTGGGCCAAATACAGCCTTTCAGCTATGTCTAAAGTTCTGAATCCCCACCATTGGGTTGGGTTTTGATTTGGTTTTGGGTTTTTTTCCCACAAATCAGTCATTCTTTATGAGCTACAATTTGCCAAACTTGCACAGCCACAGCTTCACATCTTTACTGACTAATAAAGACTCATGGTGTTTCCAGGCACAGGACATGCCACAGCTTATTTAAGTTTCTTTCTAGTTCAGGAAATGAGGATGTGGATGTAAAAGATCATTCAGGTAGAGCAGGGCTATGAGGTAGCCAGACAGGAAGTAGAAGCTTAAAGCCAAGAACAGAGGTGCAATTTTAACCACTGTGTGAGGAAGACCTTGACCTGGACTGGCAAAAGAGACTCAAGCTTGGCTGAATCAGCTGAACTACAGGTTTCAGCTTCAGTAAGAGAAGGAGATGAGAATACTGTTAGAAACACAGGTATTAAAAAGAGTAAGAAATACTAGCTCTGACATTGGTTGGACAGAAATGAGAAAAGTTGTCAGGTTAGTAATATAGACGACAAAGATATTTAAAAGAATTAAATTATTAATTTAAATAATATGGCCAGCATTCCCTCTTGGGTTTGGAGAAGCTGATAGAAAAGTTAAAAATTGCAATAACAATAAAATGTTAAAGCCCAGTGTATCCATATAGACACGGTAATTGTTGATTTGGGGTTGCTGTTATAGTCCGGAGATCTGGGAAGTTCAAACAGTACACTACAAAATCATTGTTTGCTTTAGTACCTGCTAAATACAAGACAACACAGCTTCAACACATCCACCTTCCATGGTAGTAAAACATCGGAGAGTCCTCTTGATCTTGTTCTGAGTAAATCTGTTTCGACTACAGGCAACTGACAACTTTGCTGGCAAACCCTGAGGTTTGCTGAGCGGGGCACAGAAAACTTTCCCACCCCCACTTCAAAACTAGAATGCACAAATAAAGTTTGATCCGTGCAGCAAAAAATGAAATAAATTTTCAAGTAATAAACTTAATTAAAATAAAATCCATTCTAATCCATTTCAATGAGAACAGAAGAAGGATGGCACCCATTCACCTCTTTTACTAGCAAGCCCACTTCATAGTTAATTCCCTAGCATTGATCTTAGACCAACTTGCACTGATGAAGCGATGTATGACACACATATCCTGAACATTTACGTTGGTATGAGTTCAAATACCTTGTCAGTTGCTACTGTAATTCTTAAAAAACCCAATTCAAATTACATTATTCTTAAATCATCCCTTTAAATATATTATGGCTCAGTTTTAGGTGCTAAGTATGAAGAGGACAGGATGTACAAAACTAAATAGCAGATAAAATAGTATGATTGTTACTGATATCTGAATCACAAATAAACACTTGAGTTTCTAGTTTGGTGTATAATACAATGTGTAAGTCACCAGAAATAACTCACCATAAGCACAGTTTAAATACATTTTGCTTCAGAGATCTTTATGGAAATTTCATTTCCCACTGTCCATTGGCGGAGAGCTCTCTCTATCAAATTAAACGTTCTTTCTCCTCGCAGATTTCTGTTGCTTGTCTCTCATGCAGACGCCTTTTCTACAAGTTGCATAATTCAATGAATCAATTTAAAAGTAATCTTCAGAAAGTGATTCTCCTTTTTCAAACCTACATTTGCTTTGTCAGAACAAAATCTGAGAATCCTGCAGGTTTCCTTTGTGCTACTGAAAAGTTTAACATAAATTTCAAAGTGAGCTACACAACTTCCTCAGGCTCTTTTTTCTAAATTTTATCAGTTTTGCAAGTTATTAAGGTTCCTTCATGCTCCTCACCACAAACAGCGTCAGTAAGGAGAATCAAACCAGGTAACCTCATTGAGTTCAGAATAACTGTCAGCTTAGTTACAAATACCCTCAGATCTGTACAGTGCTTTCTTCATAATATACAAGTAGATGCACATATTTACAGAAGTGTGCACTTAACAGGCAAGTGAATGTGGATCAGGTCTGAATTTAGTGAATTTTGTTTTCTCCTGCCATCTGGGCAGGTCGGAAGGGTTATGACAGATCACAACAGACAATGTTCATTTAGATAGGTAAAAAAACCTACATAATCTACATAATGACCTATTATGAAATCTATCAGTAGTCCACCTTCCCCAGCTTTGAAATGGAGAAAAAACTTTCCACAAATTATTTTCTGCCATTACTTATGCACTCTAGTGTGTGCAAGGCTATATTTATCTTTCTTGTTAATGAGGACTGGATACTCTAACACCATGTCATTACAACTGATATCTCACGTTGCTGGTTATGAGCTCTTCTGCCGCCTGAGACAATGGCATATCTTGGAAACAGCACAACTGCTTTTGCCTGCCAGAAGGCACAGAGATCTGTAAGAGTAAGGAGCTGTAGAGAAACAGTGCAGGCTACAGCTTGGCTTTCTAACCAATAGAAGAAACAGCATTGAACCAAGAGTGCTAAATAGATTGGGTTTTCTTCCTTACAAGAATTGGAAAATTAAATCCCTTTTAAAAGCGTTTTTTTCATGGCTGAGCTACAAGTGGGCCCTGCTTCCTGAAGACATTTGTTCATCCCCCCACCTTCCCCACTGCAGGAGGATTAAACTATTTCCCAGTGCAGTGAGCTGATGGATTTTGTTCTGCCAGTGCAGCTCCTTTCTGGGCAGGAGAGTATTACAGATTTACTGTTTTCATTACCTAAGGCTGAAACTGTTAATGAGGTTTATGCTGGCTGCAGGGGGCTGACGGAAGGCATGGCTCTGCTTGCACAGCTAGGCTGCAAGGACTCGACAGAGAAGACACCGGATGTGACTCCAGACTCATGCACACACTATAAATAGTTATTTCATTTGCTTGATATGAAAACTAATTCACAAACCATGGTGAAGCCTTAGGGTTTTTTCTTACAGCTGCACATCCTGACCCAGGTTAGACCTGCCCATGACAGGGTGGCTGGAACGAGATGATCTTAAGGTCCTTTCCAACCCAAGCTATTCTATGATTCCATGATCGTTTTCCTTAGCAGCCTGTTCTAAATCCTAACTTTAGGATATGGCCATAAACTCACCATGGACCTAAACCCTGCAGGCCCCTTCATATGCACTAACTAGCGTCCCTTTAAACTGCAGTGAAGAGTATCCTTTTTTTTCTTGATTTTCTGAGGAGATGGAAGGAATGCTTTTAACTTAGCAATAAAGCACTGCCCTGAGAGACGCTCCTTCTCAGCCTGTCTCCTCACTTCATTCCCAGGAGATATTCAAGACAAAAGGCTCTGAGGTGAGCTCAGTGAGAAACATTCAGTATTGTCCCTGCTGAAGTTGTGCCACTATAAGAAAATAACTCATAGGGCTAGACAGGGAAGTGTGAGAGAAGCTAGTATATGTGCTAAGACTGTCCCTCTGGACCTTCAGGGAGCTCATCCTTGTAGCTCTGCAAGTCACAGCTGCAGCTCCCCATGGATCAGCTGCTGTAGAATTGCAGCTTCTCTGGGCTTCAGGTGTCCTGCAGTCACAGAGAAAATCCAACAGCTTCTTTTGAGCAGCCCATGGATGTGTCCCACTGAGAGTGAGCAGGACACATTCTTTGCACACTTTATGAAATAAGGACATTGGACAGTTTTCTGCTAAACCCATCCAACAGTATTAATGCATGTTTAATATGCTTAATTAAAATCTAAATGGAATAACAGTGCTTACCTCTTTTCAGCTTTCTAGCACATGACAGGATTAAAGATATGAAAATATTTCAATGCTATTTATTGTGCCTGCCTGAATGGCACAAGAGTGATAATTTTTCATTTATAACAGACAGAAAAGAGCCATTTGCATGAGACGAATGATATTCCAGGAAAGAAACCAGCTTTTCCTGCTTTATAGTGTAATACACAACACAAACTTTGTATTCTTGGCTCATTAGACACAAGGATCTTTTGGAGCCAAAGATTAGCACATTCCAGATTTGCACTAAAGGCAATTTAAAAGCATTCAGTAAGTTGATTAAAGAAGCACAGAGAAACAACAAGCTACAGGCATGGGGGCACCACTAGGAATAGCAGAAGGGACAAGGAGCGCTTGGGAATACAGGTTTTCTTTATTTATCCACTTTCAGCCTTAGACTATGTATACGTGGAAAGTCTGTCTTTCACAGATGTCGAGCTGTGAAGGGTTTTGCAAACTGTTATTATTTTAATCTGACAAGTCACCTACTCATAGAATTCAGAGCACAAAATACTGAAAACCGCTGCCAACTGGGTTTCATAGAATCATAGAAGAGTTAGGGTTGGAAAGGACCTTAAGATCACCTCCAGACCCCTGATCATCCTCATGGCCCTCCTCTGGACTTGTTCAAACAGTTCCATGTCCTTTTTATGTTGAGGACACCAGAA